>PVJA010003236.1:0-88741 GCA_004027025.1 Myocastor coypus
AAAAAAAAAAAAAAAAAAAATTTATTTATTTATTTATTTTCTTGTTTCAGAACCTTTGTTTATTCACTCATTTTTATGGCCGGCTCAGCCCACCCCAAGGGCAGGGCTGGCGCAGCATGTGGTGCCGGGGATCGAACCGCGGTCCTTGAAGCCGCCCAAGCTTCCCCAAGCAGGCGCTTTAGACCACTGAGCCATCCCGCCGGGCCCCTACCATGTTTCTAAAATAAAGAGCAAATAAAATATTTTGAAATTGGAACAATATCAAATAGAAAGTTAAGTGAAGAGATAAACTGAAAAATATACGAATGAGGAGACTAAAGACATTTACTTATATAAAAAGGGCTTCTACCATAACTATCACCCATGAAATCAAAGTTATAAACTATTAATCATGAACACTACTATATTTTGGTACTTTCTCAGTGCCAGTACTGACCTCTTTTGAGCCAAATATTTTCAATTTATTTTAGTTTTGCTCACCACTATCCTGTACTGAACTCTTAATTCTCAATTTCCCTATTAATATTGACTTGATTTTCCTGTTTCCTCTTTCTGCAGTCCTTTTTCATCTTTCCTTTGGCTCTTGTTTCTTGGCTACTCTTCAAGTCCTAGAATTTTCTACTATTCATCCCTGTGCTTTTTTCCCCTTTATAATTTCTTCTTGATTCATCTCATTCAGTGTTAAGGCTTCACCTACCTTGTCCAGCCAACTACCAACTCTCTACTTACAGTCCAGCTCTTGCTCTTGAGATCTGCAACTTCAAATCTGTCTCACTTACAATTTGGCTACTTCAAGAAAATCAAAATACCCACTACCCACCTTAAATACAAGTTGCAAATCAAGAGGCTTACTGTTCTTTTATACAAACCTCTTCCTTTGCCTGTGCTGAATTTTTTTGAGAATGAGGTGAACTTGGAATTATAAACTCTTGTTTCCCTTTCCCTTGTCCTTACTTATTTAAATTAGCTAATTAAATTCTAAACCCTATAGTGTTTTTCAGTTTTTTTTTTTTTTTAGATTTTTAGCTTAAGTTTGAGAGCTAAAACGAAGACAGGTTAAAACTAGGATTTCTTTTAATTGCATGTCAGAAACACCTAGTCAAATGAATTTCTTCATACACACGCACACACACACACACACACACACACACAAAGTGCCTAATAATAATAATAATAATAATAATAATAATAATAATAATATTTCCATACCCTTTCAATATACCAGAGCTCCATTATAAGCCTAGAGAGTACCATGAACACTGTTCTGGGAGGGAACAGTCTTACATTTTCTTTTTCATAAGCAAGGCTGTTTTCAAACTAGAACGAATCAGTGTGACAGAAGAAAAGAGAAGCTTTTCTCACTGTTGGTCCTCTGTTAACCTCTGAAAAATAAAATTTTGAAAAACATTCCCACTGGCTAAGTCTACAAAAACTCCAGACTTGTGATTTTCATTCATTTCTATGTCTAACTATATGGGCTAACATTTATTTTAAGTGTTACATTTTTTTTCTTTGACATACAAATGAGACTCTACCCTCCATCTAATCAGTTGCTTTGATTTCTTGCCCCGAAAAATCATTCTTCAATGTTTTCCACAATTCTTCAACATTAGTAATAACTTCCTATAGTGACTGTGGTCCTTTTTCTTTCCCCAGTATGATATATTTATTATCTATTACAGAAACCTCCTCTTTTCCTTCTTTCCTTTGCACCACCGGCTCTAACATCTTAAATTTTCATTTGACATACTGCTTAACTAAATTATTTCATGTGTGTTCCCATCCATGGAAATTCATTTTTGTGTGACATAAATCCCTACCCCATTCTATTTCACAGTAATAAAACTTTATACTGAATTGCTGAAGAGATAGGTAACCAACCACAGAGTCTAAATTAAGTGTAAGATACACATGTTTGAATATCTTCCCTATGAGATGTGTAGAGACAGGTTCTGCTTGTGTCTGAACATTCTGTCATCTTACTCAAACTACTAGAGTTAAATTAAGTAAGAAGAGTAGTCTCACTTTTAGTTACTTTTGTAACTTCTGCTATACGAAAAAAGCACAGTTATGAAATAATACGTGTGTTTAAAAAAATCTCTCATAAATAATGATTATGGTTGGGTTCAGTCTGTCAAAGAAGCAGCTCCAGCACCTGAGCATATGTCAATGTGATTAAACCTTACTCAGGGCTTGGTGTCCTCATTGATCCTTGTCCCTTAACACCTTCAGTGGTTTCCAGTCCTTCTCCAAGTTAACCTTTGTTAGTTGTTGTAGCCATAGTAAATATCCTGTTTATTGGATTTTATTAGCATTTTAAATTTTGACATTTGGAAAAGCACAGTCCTCCTTTTTCATCCTGTCATTTTTAATGTATAAGTGTCCAGGCTCTTAACAATTTTACGTTTCTCCTAGCTTCAGAAGATTATAATTTTAGAAAGTTGCAATTATTTTGCTAGTTTGTGGCCAGCATATATCAATTCTTATAACAAAATTTTAGTCACAGGCATCATTCATATAATTTAAGCATCAAAGTTTACTTTTTCTACAGTTACTTGGCATTTTAGTGAAATGAATTCTGGTTTGAATCACCCCTTCAGTTATTTTGATGCTCTGCCATTTTGGTGAGAGAGTAGTAATAATGTTAGACTTTGGGTAGTGCTGTAACATTTTCAAAGCACTTTCACATACACAGTTTTAACTTGGTTCTCTACATAGATTGCAGCATAATCAACACACATCTGGTAGATAAAGAAACTTAGGAACAAAGGGTACTTTTTTGGATCATGGAAGGGCACATAAACTCCTATTCTATTCCTCTTTCTACTCATCATGGGGTTGTCAATGTTTACCTACTACTGTGCATTATAATTTAGTGGGTTTTGAATATCCAGCCATCACCCCTGCCTCTGCACCATTTGCATTCTGCTATTCTTTATCTAGCTATCTGGTTCCCTACAGGACTCTTTAGACTAGACACTGCTGATGTACAATAATTAGTCCTTTTTTTTTTTTTAAATCTCAAGCCCCTGGTAATATTTTACCATACATTTGCTAAGTCTCTTGTTCTCTAAGTTTTCATTTTCTACTGCTTGCAAACCGCTGCCATCAGGACTTTCAGGAATATATTAATAATAGCAATATTATGTTAGGAATTTCATCTCTAAGTAGAAGAATGGAAAAATCAGGAAAACAAATGATTTATTTGAGAGACCTTTGTTTGTTATTATTGGAGATATTAAACATACCCTGGACACCTTATGTTCAGGTTACAACCGAAACACTGACGACAAACAGACTGGCTCTTTCCATATAAACAGACTGAATAGTATTCCCATATTCCTAAACAGGCTACAGTTGTTTAGAAGAACTGTGGCAAACTGGACATTTTGTTTCATTCTAATTTATCTGTGTTCTTGTAGCCATGTCTGTACTTCTAAACACTAATCACTTCCCTAGGTGAGCTTAAGTATCTAATTATTAAGAGCTCTCCAAATTTCTAGTATCATCTTCAATACAGTTAGTGCCTTTTTTGTCCCATTTGCCCCCTGTGCTTGGTACTGAATCAGTATAGCAAATATCCCTAATGAAGAATCATGGTACAGGGTTAAATTTACAAATTAAGCAATTCCTTAGTTTGTATGTCAATTCTTTTTATCTTTGAATCTCTAACCTCCATTTGCTTAAAATCCATCCCACTGTGACACTAAAAACACAATGCCACTGTGACAATTCAACAAGAACTATTGAACCCTAGGATATTTTTCAGAGATTGTTCTTAACTTGTAAGCTTTTGAATATAGCATCAGATTACCTGGCTTCTAGAGAATAGCAGGACAATATATTAGCAGATTTAATATTAATCTCTAGAATCCTAGATTTGTTTTCTGTCCAGGTTAAATGCCCTTTTGATTATTACAGCAAAGACATGCAAGAATTTATTATAACCATTAATGGAGGCTTAAAATATTAACTTCCATAGCATTTGCCTAACATCTATAATTAAATGCAAAAAAGCTAAACTAATGTAATGTTAAGGTTGAGCTTCTAAATGCACAAAAGTCATGCAATTTAAAATTAGGGTATCAAGTGCTACCTTCTCATTTCCACAACATTCCTCACATGGTTTTCTACAATATATGTTTAATTTAAATGTATATTGTACAGTTCCTGGGGAAAATATAAGGTATAATAGATTAGGTTTCAACATGTTTTACGTAATTGACAATGTTGGAAAAAGTGTAGTTATTTTTAAATTTATAATGCTCCATTTGAGCGATTACTGTATTTCTGTTTGGAACTTTCTCCTACAAATCCTTTAACCTTCAGTTGTGATTACAAGCTAGCCATTCTCTTGAAAAGGAAAAGCATTCACGTAAAAAATGTAGAAAAATATAAAAAATAAACAAAGAAAACAAACCAAATAACTATGGACTTGGCCGAATGGACTGTTGTACCCCAACATATGGAAAAAGGATAATGATAAAGTTAACACTTAAAACAGTGACTTAGAATATGTTTTTAGATAAACAAGTACATCTAGTTGAACAAGCAATGTCTTTATTGATGAGTGGACAGGGATTCAAATCCTATTAATGCTTCTTACTAGCCTTGATAACTTTCAGCAAATTACTTAATATTTCTGAATCTTTTAATAGGAGTAATGATAATAATAATAATACCCATTTTGCAGGGTTGTTATGAAGATTAAAATGAAACAAGTTATGTAACACAGCCTCTGCAAAGCTTTCTTGGAGTTTATAGTACTATGTTAACTATTACCATTAAAGAATGAATAACCATAATTTAGCCATCATTTGGCTGTCTCTATGTGTTTCTAAAGCACAAAACAATGATCATGTAATATTCATTTTATTGAAATGCACATAGAGGGTTTTTTCTATAGTAGTTTCCTTAAAGTAGTCATTTGTCTGTGGCTTATTTCTGAGAGTCCTGACATGTTCAACACATGATGCATTGAGGTACATCTGCTAACTCTGAAGGCAGGTGAATTAAATGAAATTTTGAATATTTTCATGCCCAATAGCTTTTTCAAATTTTATCAAACATTTGGTCTACAATGAAAATGTGCTTGAGACTCTATCCAAATATGCAATTTAGAGAGAAAAGTTATAAATCAGAAATATAAGGCCTTAAAGCTAAAGCGCCACCTCAATAATAACTATAATAAAAACTCCTAAGTGTATTTCATCAGGAATAAATACAAATCAGCAAAGACTGTTGTGGATGGTGTGTAGCCCAGGAAGGTAACCAAGTGAGTGTGCAACTAAGGCAGGATTGCTCTTATTTGGGAGGAATTCATTCCAGAGACAATCTAAAGGGAAAGGGTGTATGCTGAGGGAGGACCTTGGAGGTGGGGTGGAAAGGTTTTGTTATGGTTTGTGTCTAGTTGTTTCCCCAAAACCTCATGCAGTCATGGAGTGGGGATTTCTAGAGTTTGAGATTAATTCATGAGCCACTGACATTATGGGTGTGAGTGCTACACTCAACCTGGGGCAGAGAGCCTGAATGTAATATGAGAAAGACAGAGAGACAGACTCTCTCTGTTGTCATTGTTGCTATTCTGCCACCATGAACTGCTGGCGTCCTCCATGTACTTCTCTGCTTTGGAGCCAGCTGAGTATGAACTGGCTGTGAGCTAAATAAATCTTTCCTTCACTCATTTTGGGTGTCAGGTATTTGTACCAGCAATTGGAGAAGGGTAGTAGACAGAATTGGGATCATTCATAGCAGGAGTGGGGTCATTGCTGAGACTAACCTGGCATGTGGATTACAAGTTTTTGGGAATGGCTTATGGGAAGAGGTAGGAAAGGTTTGGAGAGATCATCTATTTACAAACAGTTGGAATAATTTCAGCTGTTCCACAGGAGGGATTCTGGTCAGAGCCCAGACCAGAGGACTGTCAGGAAGCCTGCCTACAAAGTGCAGGCTGGGGAAGGTTTTGCTGGAAAGAAGGACTGTATTTGTTGTTAGACTCCAGATGATTTGTGCTATGGCTTGACCCAAAGTTTGTGTGAATTTTGCTCATGTCCACAGACTTTGCCTGAGACTGAGATTAAGCATGGTAGATCAATTAATCTTTCAAATGATATTTCAAAGCAGCCAAATACTGTGGTGGTGGCATGGCTAGATTATGCCAGATTTATGTTGAGAATCAAAAGCAAAGAGCACAGCAAGAGAATTTAAAATGTGAGTTTAGCCAGAAAAGAAGCATGAGGTATGCTGTTGACTGCAAAGATAGAGCCAAGAAGACCTCCTTTGCCGGGAAGGAACCAGAGAATTGAAAGAATGGCCTGAGGGCATCACTGAGAGACGGTCACCTTTTGGAGCCTCAGAATTGCAAGGGAGAGAGACTACCTTGAGGAGAAAGCCGTTGAGCCCCACATTCCAGAATGGCAGCAGTGGCCACACCAGGTACCAAATTGGCACTGGTATGGAAAATTGGGTCCTTGGAATCAGGATCAGAGTGTTCATCAATCCAGACACTCGACTGCCTCCTACAACCAAGAGAGAATGAAGCCTGGCTACTGCGTCAGCTGGCAGCAGACCTTGGTATCACCCATGTGGTATTGGTTATAGGCTCATTCAGAATGTAAGAATTGTGAGGTTAAGAAGACTTCCACCTTGATTTCAGAAGAAGGCCTGGGAGACCAGGCAGTGTACTCCTTGAGGGGGCAGTGTGTGAAGCAGAGAGTGAAAAGCCAATTTGGTGGAAATCCCAGAAGTTTGGAAAAGCCAGAAATACAGATCATCTAAGGGAAATTGCAAAGAGGAGCAAAGCTGGCCTAGGAGAGAAGGAAACCATGGGAACTGGCACCAAGAGTGCCATAGGGTTGGAGCTATGTAAGGCTCACAACTCAGTGAAGACTGCTTCGGATGTTCCAGCTGGAACTATAGATTTAATATTTGCCATGTTTCATTTTGGAATTATGTTGGTACCAGTTTTTTTTTTTTCTATTTTTTCTTCCATTATTGTTTGCAAATTTGGAATGATAATGGTTTATCTTATGCTTTTGAATATTGGATTGCTTGACTTTTCTTTTGTACAGGGGCTCACAGTTAAGAGTTTGCCTTGGATCTTGCAGGAGACTTGGGTATTGGACTTTTCAGTAATGCTGAAACTATTGGGACTTTGGCAACTCTTAGAGATGGACTAAAATGTCTTTTGCACAAAGGGTTGTGAATGAGTCTTTTGGGGTACAGAGGCAGAATTTTATGGTTTGTGTCTAACTATCCTCCTAAACCCTCATTCAGTCATGAGGCAGAGACTTTTAGAGTTCGAGATTAACTCATGATCCAATGGGATCGTGGTGATACCCTGGGAATATAGGTTTTAGTACTGCTGGGATTATGGATGTGAGTGCTACACACAACCTGGGGCTGATAGCCTGACTATAATACAAGAGAGACAGAGAGACAGACTCCCTGTTGCCATTGTTGCTATTCTGCCATCATGAACTGCTGGCCTCTGTCATGTGCCTCTCTGCCTTGGAGTCAGTGAAGTATGGAGTAGCTGTGAGCTAAATAAACCTTTCCTTCCTTCATTTTTGGGTGTCAGGTATTTGTCCCAGCAATGAGAGGAGAGTAACTGAGACAGGTTTTTACATCTGAAAACAGTTAAATTACCTTGAGGAATGAAGGATTAAAACATCAAGTTCAGTTGAGGTGTAGCAAACTGGTACACAAAAGATACATGTGTTCTACCTACTTGGTTTTTCTCTGGCAGTAACATACACAGGCGGGGCTTATGTGAATTAGATCCCCTCAGAGTAACAGCCAAATTCTCTTTCGAACATAGAGGTTATCAATTCTTTTAACAGCACTGTTCAACAGACTGATAACTTACTGCACAGTTCCTGACACATTACAACTAGCACTTGTTCCTGAGATTGCGATGATGCAACAAAGGAGCTGAAATGCAGGACAGAAAGATTTATAACAAAAGTTGTAGTTTATAGTAGTTACCGGAGCCAAAATCTCACACACATGATATTCAGAAAAAAATTACATAATCAGTAATTTCTGGGTCCTATTGGCTCTTATATTAAATCAATGGTGTGAATGAGATTTCGCTGAATAGAGGGAAGCATTTGAATCAGAGTGCTGGATAGCACTTAGGGGAGTCAGGACTATCTCCCGTGATCCAAGTCTCAGCTCCTTGTCACTGATTTTCTGTGATGTGGCCCAAGCTGCCTACTGAAACTTCAGTTTGGTGATGACTTATAAAGTGACTATAAAACTTTTATCTAATACAAATTCTATTATAAAACAGGCTGTAACCAGAAAAATGCCAAGATTCTGAACTTTCTACACAGAAAAATTTATGTTCCCCATCCTTCTAAACAACAAAATTATGTATTTATCCAGATTAGGCTTTAAAAACTAACTAAACAAAAGGGATTTTAATGGCCATAGCAACAAAAATGAAAACAATGACTTTTTTTTTGAGGAAGGAAACATTTTTTTAAAAATGTAATAGCTTAACCCGGAAAGTTTTAAAGTTTTCTTAAAGATTTTCATAGAAAAATTACCTTTGAGAATAAGCATTAAAGACCTCAGGTAACAGGTAAACATTGTTAAACACCCCCTTCTCATTCCAATGAACACTACAAACTTAAGCAATGACCAAATTACATGTTATACTCAGCAGCTACTGTGTTTCTAGCACTATGCTAGACCAGCAGTAAGAGGGGCCAGGTTTCTGCTTTTGTACAACCAATAATGTTCTTATAGCCTACTATCCTAAGGAAAGGCAAGATTGAGTTAGCTTTAGTGGTTACAGAGATAAATCAAATGCAAAACAGTGATCATTTAAGTTACATTTCAATTAATATTTTTTGAAAAATAGCTTATTTAAGTCATTCAAGCATTTATTTACAAATTATGACCTTCTTGCTAAAATGCCAATAATTGCCAATTAGAGCCATTTTTAAAATTATCAAAAAAAGTAAAAAACACAATCAATGGAAGAACTTACCTTTTTAAAAAGTTACCTTACGTATAGCCAACAAAATTACCTGTAGTGCTCTTAAAAGCTACATTTCTAATTGCAAGGTCAAAAATCTCACCAGTGATTCTTTCAATCTGTGTTTACTTAGTACCGAAACAGGGAAGATTATATCTCTAGGAACTAATTTTACTCTATCAATAACTTTAGAAGAATGACTACCTGTTTCGTGTGGTTGCCATGAAGAAACCCTGTTAGAAAATTAAAATTAAATGGCTCATAAAGATCATGCATAGACTGAAATATGAGAACTCTGCTAATACCTGTTCTTTCTCCTTGGGATGACATTACACATGAATATTCCAGTACATGGAAAAATGGGAAACCTTCTGTGGATATTTATGCTACTGGGTAGTCTAGAGCTTTCATTTACCAAAAATTGGCTTATTATTGCTTTCTCAGGATGATTGGAAAATTGCTCTTTCCAAGCTGTCTCCGACATGAACTACTATTTGTATACCATTTTATAGCTTGCAAAATGTTTTCATATGCATTATGGTGTTTAGCTGGAAGGCAGCAGTGTATGGAGATCAACCAAACTGGCAGACCAGACAGAACAGTGTTTATCAAAATTGATTAATAGTTGTGTAAGATTGCATCAACCACTCGATCACTTCTAAGATTGATTCTCTCATTTGTAAACTGGGGACAACATCTACCTTGCAGTGAGGTGGAGACTTGCTATAATGCAGTTAAAGTGTTATTATCACTAATAAACTATATCAGAGACATGAAGGACTTCTCATTAGTCTTTTTCTCCTTATAAGGCTGGAGGAGGATGGTCTTTACAGGTTCTTAAGAGTATCTAATGAAAGCTTCTAGTTAAAACAATGATCTCTTCAAATCTCAGATCAGAACCATGCTCATAAAATGTCCTTTAATTTGTGGCCAAAAAAACCTTTTAATATACTCTCAGAGATGGTACTTCTTTTGGAGCAAGATATAAAATTTAATTCTAGGTCCTTTTTAGCCTTGGAACTATTTTCCCTGAAGCAACCAATGTGCTTTCAATAGATTTTATTAGGTGGGCTGAAACAAGGTAAGAAGTTATTTCTTTACATAAGAACTGTCCCTCTGTAACCTTGAAGCTTTAAGACCCACAAGAACAGGAGAAAATTTTGGTTGTATCTTTCCCTTCCAGATTCAATGATGATTGTCAAACATTGAGTTGGCATAACTGTAGAGTGTATACTGGTACATTTCACACAGTGAAAAGTGGTGGGTGTAGATATTTTTACAGCCAGTCAATCTCTGGCAGCTGCCAGAGTTGCATTTGTATACTGTTGCCCACTTATATTTTCAGAGAGCAGCCTTGGTGAGGATAGTTGTCAAATGTGCTCATTTCAGGATAATTACACTTAAATATTATAATACCTGACAAAGTTTCTCATCCAAATGGTGAACCTGGTTTACTGTCTGAAAACTCTTCCTTGGCTAGGCAACATAGTTCTTTGACTTTCTTCATATGGTAGAATACACTGAAGACCTTCGAAATCACTGAATATGAACCTTTGGGTGCACTGCCTGTTCTACAAACATTCTCAGGTTCCTGGTCTAGACTAGTGTATTATGGATGAACAAGGATTCATTCTTCCACATTTGACTGTATTTGCTAAAAAATCAGAACTGGAGGATCCAAATGTCTTGTTGACATCTAGTAGTTGCATGAGCCAGGAATAAATCAAGAAACATTTTCTGATCATGATCATGGCATCTCCCCTGCCAGATAAGTACAGCTGACACTTTTTGAAGAAATTCTATTTATGAGTCCAAGCACAGTGGGCCCAGCCTGTGGTGCACACATGCCTTTGGTAGGCAGAGTAATCAGCAAGGCCACCAATGTCAAAGCATCTGAAGCAGCAACTGGCCTCTGCAGAACTCTACTCACAGAAGACCAATCCCATCCACCATAATGAGAGGCCAAGATCAGCTCCATACCCAGCATAATGCCCATGACAACTCTGATGGAGTTCAGAGCACATTTCTGAGATCTCATGTAAACACTATCATACAACTATGAGTACCAGAGGTATTTTACTACTTTATTTTTTTCTTGTTTGTCTGTTTGGTTATTTCTTTCCTATCCGGTTGGATTTCATCTTGTCTTGTTTTGTTTTGCATGGTTATTTTTGTCTTTTAGAATTTTTTTCTCTTATATCTTTCTCTGGCTTGCTTTTCTCTTCTTTTTCTTCCTTTCTTGTTCATTCTCCTCTTTTTTATTGCTTATGTTTCTTACCTTTCTTTTGCTTTTTCTTTTCATTCTATTGTTCCGCTTTCTTTCCTCAACTGCTTCCTCATTTAAACTTTCAAGGGAGTAAATATTGTCTTTTCCCTTTCTGATTACTCCTTCACATTCTATTTCATTTTTTCCCTCCCATGTCCTCCAGTTTCCCAAAACTTGGGCAATCACCCTTTGATCTCCAGCCTTCACTCTACTATATTTGACCTCAGTCATCAATTTATGGTCACCTACACACCTTAACAACTTTGCCCCCTTAAGAAGGCTAAAAAATCACTACTCTAAGGGAAAAACAATCACTGCACATAAGTACATGGTATATGTTTGATTTTGTTATATAACTTTATACCTTGCTTCTGTGCTTGGAGATAGGTTAATGTAGTTTGTCAGTAGTTAAACTGTATTTGAAACTATTATTGTTACCACCTATACTACTTTATCCAGGATGTCACACAATCAGTTTTTTTCCCCCTATATTTAATGCTGTGATTGAATGGGCACA
Source organism: Myocastor coypus (assembly GCA_004027025.1). NCBI lineage: Eukaryota > Metazoa > Chordata > Mammalia > Rodentia > Myocastoridae > Myocastor > Myocastor coypus. Next base: position 11,770 of record PVJA010003236.1, read on the forward strand.
TAATCACTACCACAACCCAGCACCACAGGATTGGATGCTGAGCTAAATAATAACTTTGAATCCTTTATAAGGAAGGTAGATTCTTATATCCCCGAAGAATAGACATCTCTTAGGGAAGCCTCAACACTAGTGATAACAGTATTCATCATAAGAAATCAGCAAGTATCAACATAGAAAACAAAATAAAATAAAAAATGTGGGAACTGACTACCAACTATTATGTTTTATATCATTTCCTTGCTCCCTGCCTTTTATATCTAAGGTACTAAGGAGTTTTAGGAAATCTGTTAAGTTCATTTACAAGCATATCAAAAGATAACAATGTGTTTTTATTTTGGTTTTGCTTTTTTAAACACGGTGAGGTGGGCCACAGATATAGGTCTGCAGTATAAGTGCCTGCCTGGCAAGTGTAAAGTCCACAGTTCGATCCCTGGGACAAAAAAAAAAAAAAAAGGAAAAAAAAAAAAAAGAAAACAACAACAAAAAAGAGTTTATAAACCATAGGCTATTTCTTAATCATTGAATACAAAGCAAAGAAACCAGAGAAATGGTTGCATTAATCTAATTTCATCATAATTATGAAACACTAAAAACCTACTTTGAAGAAAACTAGTCATGCATAACAAAATACTTCACAGCACTTAAAGAAAAATAGTACCAGAGAAATAAACAAATATGTGAAAGCATTTTAATACACTGTTAATAGTATATTTATTTTTGAAATTTGAGTACTGAGAACAAGATGAAGGATAATGATTCCCTTTTTCTTCCATGTATTTAGTACAGGGTTTACAGGGTCTCACTACATAGATCAGATTCAGTGATTCTCCTGCTTTCAGTCTCCCAAGTGCTGGGATTACGAGCAAGTGCCACCACACCCAGTCTCAATCCCTATCTTAGCAGACCTGCGGGTGGGGCAGGCACAGCATGCTGGAGATTGAACCCCGAGAGATGTGCTCTGCCTAAGCAGATGCTTTAGTCTGTTGAGCCATCTGGCTGGCCCTAGGATAATTATTCTTTCCATATAATAGCAGAAGTTCCTCTTAACCCAAAGTGGTGGGGGGACAACTTGCATATATTTCACTAAACATCTCTCTAAACAGACAGTGATTTTATGTTTATTTTAGGGAGTCTGTGTTCATTTTACCTATCCTTATAACTTTAAACGTCCTCTCTTTTTAACAGACCATTTTGAACATTTCTCATGATTAATTTTGTTGTTGTTGTTGTTGTGGGTGTACAGGGTATTGAACTCAGAACCTTTTGCTTGCCTGCCAGGCAGGTACTATGCCACTGAGCTGTATCCCCAGCTGATTAAATATTTTAAGATGTATTCAGACTTAGTGGAGTGAAGCAATTGTATAAAATAATTCTGCTGGTGCTCCTACATTTTTACATATTTTTGAATTAAAGGCAAGTTAAACATTTAGGGTATATCCTCACTGCCAATTTTTTCGAGGATGATACTAACACTCTACTTCAGTGGCTCCTCATATCTTGAGTCTACACAGTACACTCTATTCTCTATACAGCATCATTTAGTTTTGTAAACAAAAAATTGGCGTTCACACCGCAATTTCCACAAAATTATACAAGTGCTAATGATACTCAATTTAGTACATAAACAATTTACTACTGTCCTCTTTTGAGCCCCACTTCCTTTGAATTTCTAATCATCACACTAAGAATATTCATTCCTGGAAAGCTATATGCAGGCATGATTTTAAAGCAGGTTAAACATTGACTTATTTATTATTTTTAAATGATGTTTACTACTTCATTGTTGGTGAACCTATGAGTTAGAAAGTTTAATTTACATGTGACATTATTCTTGCTTGATCAATTTCATCAATAATCTTATTTACTTTATTTTGCCTTTCTGGTTATGTTTCCTCAATTTTCTTCTCATCAAATATGCTTTCTAGTCGAGGATATAGCTCAGCAGCATAAGCACCTGCTTAGCAAGTTGAAGGTCTCGAGTTCAATCCCTGGTACCATGCAACAAAACAAAACAACCAAACCAAACCAAACCTAACAAAAACCAAGAAAATATCTTTCTACTACTGTATAATGGCGCTTTTTAAGTTCTTTTTTCTTCTCATCATATTTGAACCTATTTTCTTATTCAATGAAAACATTTATTCAGTATAGTTTAGTTCTGTGACTAGTTTATATTAACATCAATTTTTCCACAATTTGCTTGATGGTTTACACAGAGTAATCAAACAGATCCACATTCACTATGGATCGGTTGAAGTCCGAATTGCAAGCTGACTTGTCTACAGCTTTGAGTAAACATGATACCAGACAAGACAAACATTCTTCAATAATATTTTCTCTTCATTTATGGAGGGAACCCTGGAGAGATGAAGTCAGTATGCGTGTTGGTCTAGTTTTCTCAGTAATTTTTTTTTGGAGGAGGAAAAGGGTGAGGATAGGCTGACTTTACATACTGACTACACTTTCACCTATAGGAAGAAAGTTGTAATTTATTATTTTATGGCCCCATTCTTGGTCTCTTTATTTCATTTCACTTCATAAATTTGTTATGTTTTGTAATATCTTTTGAGAATATAGAACATAAAATATATTTTAGCAAAGGATCTGTAGTAGACACTGAGCATCTGAAACAAAGAGGGTTTGAAAACTTACAAGGGTTAAAATACTTTTTCTAATTTTGAATACAGCAATACATTATGTCTCTCTTGCAAGAAATAATAGTGGAAATTCTAAAAAATATTCTTATTCATAAGAAAGAGATTCAATATGAGTACCAATGTTTATCTAGCATTATGTTCTAAGGCACAGTGCCAAAGTTATTACCCTTAAGAATTTACAACAAATACACTAGACATAGTCACAACCACGTAACAATGAATTTCATGAAGAAAGTGTAGACAAGCTTGGAACTTATGGGAGTTTTTAGGCAGAAGCAATGACTTACATTGAATGGGTTGGGTTAAGAGATGTGAAGAAAAGAGTGATTAGAAGAAAGATCTTGCCCTATGAAAGAACAGCCATTTAATTCTCTATTCTTAGAAACTGTGCTAGGTGGAGCTGCCACTTGTAATATGACACACAATAAAAAAACTCTCCTCACATATATAGTACATGATATTTTTACAGTATATTATTTTTGAAGTCAGAAAAGTTGTCAGTAGTTGTGAGGATGTGACCACAGGTAGTATGATTGGGTCCAGCTATTTCTGTATCCTTGATCCTCAAAGAAATAAAAGTCACAAAAATTTTATTGTGTAGGAACTTACTTAATTTCATAAATAAGTGAAAGCTCATCTTCAGGTAAAGACATTCTGGATTCTAAGTAAATATTCACTAATACATAGGTTTGCACCAATCCCTTCTACTTCAGAATCATTAAAATAATAGTAGTTACTGAGATTCAATTACATTTTCCTATAGTCTGTTTCTGAAAAGCTCAAAATTAATGGAGAAATGGTTAAAGTTAGAAAAACTTTTCCTCTGACATGGATTTTAAATAATATAATTATGATTTACTCCATGTTTAGAATTTTTAGGAGTGCCCACAGAAACAAATTTGCAGTAGATGTGGCTACGGGATGCTACACAAGGCTACTTTATTCATGTTTTTTGTTGTTAAAAAATATACAAATCTTTCTTGTGTTTGGTAAATTAAGATGAAGCTAGAACAAAAATCCAGGTCTTCATAAAGTTTCTCTGTGCTCCTTCAAAACTAGGGTACAAGCTTAGGATTTATGACACATTATAAAGATTATGGCTATTATTCTATATGACATTTCTGCCTTCAGAATTGTTTTCTATTTCAATATTTCATATCATTACACAAAAATGAACCTAAGGGAGACTACTGATTTAATGTTGATCTATGAAATATCTGCAATATAGTTCCACAAATTTTCTTAATTTTTCCAAATCTACATCTATTGCCTGGGACATTTATATGCCATTTTGCCAAGAGGGTATCTGGTTGCAATACCTAATGTTTAACTGGGTCCTTATACTTGGAAGATAATTTGGTCTAAATCATCACCATAAAGCAGATAAAGCAATCATACTAATAGTTACACACAAAGAAGAACAAAGACTTGTACCACTTTGTCTCTGTATAAAAGTCTGATGTGGTACATAAAATATTGATCAGCATATCCTGAGCACAGTAGCTCAATTTATACCATTTTGTGGCACATGTGTAAGTAATTTTATTGGAAGAATATAAAAAATACAAGAATAATTTGACTCCCACATCTCCAAACACTTAGCCTCCTAAGCATTTTGTTGGTTTTCAGCAAATCAGTAAAAAGTAATGATTTTGTGTTTTATTTTAGGTACCTATACTGAGTGTACATAAGGCTTTTCTGCTACTGTAGAAAAGGACTGAAACTTTTCTAATTTATCCTAATTATTAGACTGGTCCAGTTTATATTAAAATGAACACACAAGTTCACAGTATAATTTATCTGGTATATTTTTTTCTATAGTAGTTGGAAAATGCACTACTTAGGACATGATTCAAATATAATCAGTTTTCATTTCTATGAAAGCAATATGTACCTTCTGAAGTTCTATGATATCAGTAATTAAGTTTGTGCTAGAGGAATAAATAAAATGTACTAATTCAGGAATTGTTAGATCAGAACAGGGAAGGGAACTCATTCACCCTCACCCTCTTGCTTGGTTCTCAAAAATAGAGTCCTTATTTCCATAATATGACAATTTATTCTTCTTATTCTAGCATTAAGCCAATAACTCAAAAAATCCTCTGTTAAGAGCTCTATCTTTTCCTTAGAAACATGCAGATGTGCTTGTGATAAAGATGGTACCTCCTGCCAGACTGTACCAGCAGTTATACCAGCTCCAAAGCAAAATATGGAAGAGTTACTCCCTTTACATCCTTGTCAGCTTCACATATTTGATGACAGGTGTCACAGAGAGTTTATCTCTTTTGGTAAAAAGCCTTTCCAGATGGAGTCATCATTTTCTTCATTCTGTTTCTTCCTGTTTCTTTCTAAAGGTAACCAATTACCACTTGAGTAAAATACCAAAGGCAAGAGATTCCTAAAATTGATAAAGTAAGAAGTGGGGAAATTTCATAATCCAGTTTGTTCTCTTCACTAAGCTGTGGACATGGCATTGCTCTGGAGATTAGCCATATTTAAGTTTAGGAGGTCTTGATTCACTAGAAAGCAGATCATTAGCTAAACACCAGCAAGAGACAAATGGAGCACGCTGGGAGTTGGTGAGGTCTGACCATGATGGGTGGCACCTCTAGTTAGGTTGTCTCACTCTTTAAATATAGGAAAGCTCAGTTGTGCAAATGCTCAACGCTCACTGAGGTTCTTTGAGAGTTCCTCTTCCTGGATTTTCCCTTCTGCCTGTATCTATTGACCTTCTACCTGTTACTACTACTGTCCTGTGAGCTACAATAAGTGTTTGGTAATTGTTTCTTTGTCACACACAATAATCTGAACTATATTACCTCACTCAGTTGTAACAAGATGATTCAAAGAACGAAACCCACTGCACACCACTTCTCCTTTACTCTGTTAAGAGATGAGGTAATACACATTCTCCTTCCTATGTTACAATCACAAGGCAATTTATGGGAAGAAGATATGGATTTCTGGGGGTGAGATATCCCCTGCATAGACAGCATTAAAAACAGAGGATTCAACTTTAACATATTCATTTGAGAATTCATTTCTTTGTACAGAACACCTTGGGCAACACTAACACTCCCCTCCCCTTCCCCATCTTTAATGTGATTTTGAAAATTAGTTCCTTACTAATGGAATATCTGATAAAGAAAATAGAAGATAAAAGAAGAGATTCTCTTTAAGAAGATGATGCATATGATTAAATGTCAAATCATATTGCTGTTTCTCATGTGGTTTATATATGAGACCTCTATTTGATCTCCTGCTCCATAGTTTTCACCAGTGGATGACCTACATGTGTAATTGTGGACAGACAGCTAGTTTGGTTATATATATATTAAATAGCCTGAAGTGCCAACAGACCTCTGCATCTTTTCAATACTCCAATACCTGCTTCAAGAAGGAACAGCTACAAAGTACCTTACAGTAGGACATGGAATTCGCACTTGCCAAAGATATCACTGCACGTGTAAATTAGAAACTAATCATTACATCCTCTTTGGTTACAGTGGCAGCTTTGCCTCAGAGTTTATGTTGAAATATACATTCCTATGAAATATTTCTCACTGTAGTCAGTATCAATTTAGGAGTATCAAACAATGATTCCCAGTTTCAACTAACAAGAAAACCTTAGAGAAGGAGGAGCAGGAAAGAGGAAGCACAAAGGCCTGAATTTTCATACACATTAAGAAGCTAATTACATTTGTAAATTTCTGCTTAGAACCCTGATAATTATCAGATTAGTCACTGCAATACTCTTCCTAGGTTTCTTCTTCATATATATTTTTTTCTTCATGCATCTTAAAGAACTAAAGGGCTTCCAGAGATTAAAAATAAACTTGACAATCACATTGCAACTCAAACTGATCCTGATTCTTTTTGTCAGTTTTTAATTCATTGCAGATGGTGTAAATGGGATGTTTACTGGCTGGCAGGTAATGAGTACTGTTGCAGATAATAGTGATGGACAGAATGTTATGCCTGTTGATATCTTTTTGTCTCAGCAGTTATACATGCGTATTACCAATTGCTTTGCAGCACATATAGCACCATGACAAGATACAAAATCCAGCCCATTTTTCCCATAGGAATGATGGTGAGTACATTTATATCTCACTAGTTCCCACGTGAGTTGCTCTGATTCTATCCTTACCATCCACATGGGTGCAGAGTCTGAGACAGGATCTAATGCCTAATGCTCTAAAAGGAAAAAGTAATCTATTTAAGTATCCAAACACTTCTCTTCCCAGGTACTACCATTCATCACAACTGTCAGTACTTCTGTAGAAGAGTAATGACCCTCACATGTGGCATAATGCTCCAGAGTGGACTTATGAATGCCACTGCCAAGCAAAGAAACTGATCAAGTTTTAGTGGGGTGGGATATGCTCATCATGAAAGACCTTTGTTTACTCACTAAATTATAAGTGGCTCTTTATTTTATATATAGTAAAGCCTGGGTTAAGAAGCCACAGGCCCTGATGGTTTTAATTGTTCCATACATGAGAACCCTATACTTGGAATCATCCGTGAGAAGGATTTAAGCAGCTTCAAACTGGAAGTTTGATCACAGTAATTCAAAAATATTCTGGGAGATAACATAAATACTTTTACCTTCGACTCCTTTGTCCTTTTCTTTTTAATCTACTATATTAATTATAACATCATCTCATTTCCAATATAAACACATTTTTAAAATAACAGAATATGCATGCTATTGAAAAGTTAACCATTTCTTTCCTGTGTGCTTCTCTTTTCTCTGGATTTGAGGTGAGCAGTTCTGTGGTAGGAATTCATTAATTTCAAGTATATTACAAGAATTCTATTTGCTTGTTTCATCAATGTTGACCTTTTCTTTTAAATCATCCCCAACTTCCCAATCTATCAAATCTCTTTAGGTGATAGGATCCTTTGTGTACACTGTCGACTTTTCTATGTTGGTAAATGCATTGCTGTTGTAAATGCTTTTCTACAACTTCATCCCATCTCCCTTAGGTATTGTAGTGTGTTGTATCTGTAGCACTTTAGATTATAAAATCACTATAGTTTTCATATTTCTGCACTGTTATTTTCTAAGGTACCTTTGATTTTAAATTTATTTTTCAATCATTTTAGTTAATAGCATTAAAGACTAACTTGATGCTTATTTTTCAGAAAATAAGCCTTGGAAGTTCTGTTACTCCATTTAATAATAGTATTTTTATGCCTTTCTTTCATTATGTGGCATAGATAGCTAGAACTGAATGGAAAATAAAAACTACTTTTTAGGATATGCTATCTAGACTAAGTCATAGAACATTGGCTGGTCTTACTGTGAAAATTATTTTCCAACCTATATGAATTAAATGGTTCAACATAAGTAAGAGAAAGAATGACGACTCCTTCAGTGATTCATTCCATTTTAAGAAAATTTCCTGAATAATGAATGACACTTAAGAAGTCATTACAATTAAAAGATACTTTCCACCTAAGAAGTCCCTGTTCTTTTGTTGGCTCAGAGTAATGTTCAGCTTAACTATACTTTTTGCTGCTCACAATCTTCTGATTATTAATATCCTTAATGATAAGGCTTAGATAGATTCCTTAACAGAGAAACTTACAATGAAATCTCCATGATTAGTAAAATATACTAAAGAGATAATAGGAATCGTTTATGGAAGAAGAAATCCTTTTAAGAATTAGGAATGTTCTAGAAAATGGGAAGAAAAATCAGATAGTGAACTGAGCAAATGATCTTTGATATAAAGTGTCAACCAGAAATGTCAATCTAAACTGGACACAAAGGGACACTATCTCTGAGCAGAGGTATTAAGTTGTGTGATCATTTTGTCTGAAAGAACACATTTGGGTTAGATGCTTTTGTTACTTGAAACATGTATATAAATTAGAGAAAATTAACAACTAGTTCCAAGTTAGCAGATGAGTAATGTGAATTATACTGGTTGTTAAGAGTTTTCTGTGTTCTATTCTCAGCTTTGACATGACTTGGTGTAGGAAATCTCATTTTTGAAATTTATGCAAAATTTATATTCTGCACCCTAGCAGAAGGACATTTTGGGAACTAAAATGAAAAAGAAGTACATAAAATAGTGTAAAGGGTAGGGAGCTGGGGTCATGATTTTGAACCCTGGGCCCACAAAAACAAAACAAAACAAAACAAAAAACAAAACAAAACCAAGACCTAGGGCAGCAGAGGGGTGGAAAATCTAATTACATTATTTTTAAATTTTCATTTAAAAAACCCTCAAGAACAATAACCAGCTCTTATACTTTTTTAAAATAAGCTTAGTACATTTATTTATTTATTTATTTATTTATTTATTTATTTTAGTGTCTCACTACTGAGTCTTAGTGATCCTCCTGTTTGTTTCCTCCCAAGCACTGGATTACAGATGCGTGCCATCACGCCCAGTCTCCATCGCCGGTTAGAGCCAGGCCAGTGTGGCACGAGGGGCCAGGAACCGAACCCTGGCCCCGGCACTTCCTCTAAGCAAGCGCTAAATCCGCTGAGCTATACCGCCCGCCCTAATAAGCTTAGTACGTTTATATCTGCAGTATTTTTTTCACTCAGAGTACTTAATTTTTGTGGATCTGTAGAATAAGGCTATTCTATGATACTATACTATTATGGTCATGTTTTCCTGAAAATAATAATCCACTATGCTGATTAAGAAATATAGGATATACTTAACTCTAATGCAGTTTCTTCTGTCTTCTTTCTTATTCTGAGGCTACAACCTACAATTTCAGGAATTCTTCTTTGGAAAAGGTTTCCTTCTCTATGGCTTCTGAATGATTGTGTACATATAGTTTATATATACAATTGCATATTTTAAAATAAATTTGCATTATTAATGAGTATCAAGAAATGTTTAATGTAGTTTATGTAACTATAGTTTATCAGTGAAAATAAGTTGCCCACAAAGTAATAATGAATTGCTGTTTTCACACACACTATTATTCTTGGCCATATTATGATTTATCATGCACTAAGGCATTTCAGTTGGTTGACAAGGAAAAATTAAACTAAACTTGTTTCAAGCATATCAGTAATTCAGAAAAGCCCCAATGTACTGCAAAAATACCTATGTCTAGATTTAATTTTTAAAATTTCATTGGGAAATACCTAAAAACACAGCTGAATTTTGTTCTTTTCTGATGTTTATTTAAATTACATTGTATATTTTGTCCATTCAGTCTAGGTGATCTTCTCAGTGAACTACTCTGAGAAAAGGATGGTGTTGAAGAAGCAGGAATTTAAACTTATGTTAAAAAAATAGAATGGGGCTGGGGAAACAGTTCAGTAGATAAGTGCTTACCTGGCAAGGGCCTGAGTTCAATCTCTGGTCCCACAAAAAAAAAAAAAAAAACCAAAAAAACAAAAACAAAAAAAACCCAACCAAACAAACAAAAACCATAGAAGAACCTAGATAACGTGATGTTAGACAGTTTTATGGAAGCAGAGAAGGTCGACATATGATGAGCCTTAAAGATTAGTCTGTACTCTGAACAATTTTTTTTTTTTTTTTACCCATTGAAGTTCCTGTTGTTGATGATTCAGTTACTTTAGCAATCCTCCTATATCCCTGCAGATAACACTGCTTTATTTGCAAACCTCATCAACTGTGTTCACATTTCCTTTTCCTCTTCCTTTCAGGAAAAAACAGTTTTAGGTCAAAACATAAACCTGTAGATGAACAACGATACAGGAGATTCTGCAATTTACAAAGCAGTTTCTGTTCCATAGACTGCCCAAAATGAGTTTCTGTTCTATTGGGCAATATTTTCAATGCCGTGAGATGCTTTCAGTCTTCAGCTTTAGATCTCTAAAAACTGTTAGTTGAGTTTGCTTTCTTTTTGCTCCCTTATATCCCATTCTCTATACAGCAACTTTATCCTGATAGTTCTTTAAACATATCTCAAAATGCTTTAGGAGGACATAGTCATTTTCCTAGCACAGTAGCATCAAAGATACGGATTTTAGTAATAAAAAGCCAGAACGTCAGTATACATTCACAGCTGTTCTAAAATTGTGTGATAAATAAGTATTGCACAATTCTGTCTCACATATTTGATATTTTTTAAATTCACTCAGTCAAGTAGTTTTCCTTAGGTCACAGCTATAAACTATAGTTAAGAGTAGAAGGCCTAGAGGGGGCATATGTGAATCCTTAGAAAACAGTCTGCATTCTCCCTGGTTGAGGGCCCACAGTTTTCATCAGAGGATGAGTGGAAACCTAAATCAAAAGAGAATGGGAATCTGTTTAAAGAATACTACTGTAATGGCCATCCAGCTAGCTCAACAGATTAAAGTGCCTGTTTAGGCAGGCATAGGGACTTAGGTTTGATCCACAGTATGATATGCCAGCCCCACCCCCGGGGCATGAGTAGAGGACAACTGAGACTGGGTGTGGTGGTGCATGCCTGTACTCACCTCTTGGGAGGCTAAACATAGGAGGATCATCACACAAGTCTGATTTGTGTAGTGAGACTCTGTAGACCACTTAAATACATTTAAAAAAATACCATCTTAACAAATTCTTTTGATTGGAAGATTCTTGCTTTGGTTTATTTCTCAAATAAGGAGTGGCTATGAAAATCCTAGCAGCAGCTCCATAGCCATATTCTTGTCTCTTCCACAAATTCCGAGCTATATCTAGCATTCCTTGCATGGGATAGAAGATGTTTGCACCAATATTGAAAAGACAAAAGATTTTTTTTTTTTTTTTGGTGGTACCAGGGATCAAACTCAGGACCTTGCACTTGCCAGGCAAGCACTTATTCCACTGAGCTGTCTCTCCAGCCCAAGATTTCTTTCTAATAGTATTTTTGGGTCAATGAAAGATCACTGTGCTCACTTACATTGGTAGTATTCTGAGCTTAATTTCAGGTATGTTATTCTGTCCTCTGCAGATCAGACAAGAGAGAAAAGGTAATTATTACACACTAGATAGAACATATTCAACAATGAGTAGATGGACTTACTCTATGTAATATGAAATCTACTTTATTAAAATTTAAAATGTTGACATTCTAAAAACAGATGAAAGGACATATGTAACTATAGTTTACAGGTCAAGTTTTATATTTATCAGCTTTGATATAGCCTTTTAGTTCTGTTTCAAAATTTGTTTTCCTTTTTTTTTTTTAATGGATTGGTTGTTGCTGGGTCTCACCATGCAGCTAAGACTCCTGGTGATACTCTTGCTTTCAGTCTCCCTGGCACTGAGATTACAGGTGGGCACCACCATGCCTGGACTCTGGCCAGCTAAGCGCACCCCATAGGTGGGGATGGCATGGAATGTCATGCCAGGTATCTAACTGCAGTACCTGCACTGCCCTAAGCTTGCCTAAGCACACACTTTATTTCACTGAGCTATCTCATTGACCCCTTATTTTTCTTTTCTATGAGAATATAATTTGGTTAGTTACCCAACTCCGCTAAGCAGTGACAAGAATAGTCGACCAGAGCAGTTAAGGGTGGGCTTTACCATGGGAAATACCATATTGTCATAGTAAGTAAAAGGCAAAGTTTCCCAAAACTTAATAATTTACAACAAACAAGACCTATTTTCTTTTATAAGGCTTTCAGTGAGTCCCCTGCTTTGCAGTAGATGAGGATCATTATGTTATTGGTATCAGCAGGTAGTGTTTACTGAGTGCTCACTATCTGTCAGGTCCTTTTCTAAGTGCTTTGCATTTATTGTTACCCCATTTAATCCTCCCAGCAAACATGCCCACAAATTAGGTATTATTCTATCATTGCCATAGATGAAAGACAATAAGGCACAAAGAGGTTATTTAACTTGCATTCTGACTATCTAGAGGCAGGTCCAAGTCTTTGCTATTATGCTCTCTTCTGCAGCTATTATATGCACTTTTAAACACAAAGATTCCAGGTAGCAAATTTTAATCTTATACAGTAGTGCATATGGTTATGCTCATTTTCCTCTATAATTTTCTTTTAAAATTTTTACTAGCACATGTTTGCAATACATGATAATTACATTTATTTATTGTGGGGAGTTGGTATGTCTCATAAGGCATCTCAGCCTCCATCTGATGACTTTCACACTGGCCCTGTTTGGAGAACATACAAAATGTATACCTGTATTCTGCAATCTGCTAACATATCTTTAGCTAGTGGAGATTTAATTTCATTTTTAACTTAATATGTGGAAAATAAAACATTTTATAGTTTATCTTCCTCATTACTCTAACCTTAGGGGAAAATTTAATATTAACCTAGAATACCCAAGAAGGGCCTAAATTAGGTTTAAATGAGATTATACTAGTAGCATATGATACTGTCATTTCTTTAAGTAAATAAATGATAAAAAATAAGCAAAGTCAAGTAATTCAACCTATGATAAGCTCTGCTACAGTCGTCAAGAAAAAAATATTCAGACTCTATAATCCTCTTCCACAGAGACTTTTCTACTTGTGTGAACTGGCTGTCTGTAAGAGGTGCTAAGGGAACAGAGCTGACACTGCCCTTGATTTTACTCTATAATATAGAGACTTTCATTTTTACTACCACAGGGAACTCCAGATGGTATCACAAAGGCAGCCTGAAGATGGTCTTTAGAAGGTTAAGTTTACAGAGGTTTGCTATTTTTCTCAAACCTGGATGCATTTTTAACTAGGCAACTATTAAACATATATTAAGACTGAGAAGCTTTATTGAAACTATATTAGTTTTCTAATATTGCTATAACAAATTGCTATAAACTTTATACCTTAAAAAAACCACAAGTTAATTACAGTTTTCAAGTGGAGAAGTCTGAAATCAAGACACTAGCTAGGATGCATCCTTTCTCAGGGAGACAGGAGACAATCCCTTTCTTCAATTTTTCTATTTTCTGGAGCTGCCTATATTCCTTGCCTCATGGCTCCTTTCTTTCTCTTCAAACAGAAATGTAGCATGCCTGTATTCTGTTTCTCTGACCTCTGTTTCTATCATCACATCTTTTTCTCTGACTCTGATCCCCCTGATTCCTTTCCTAGAGAAGGATTCTTTTAATTATTTTAGACCTACCCAGATACTGGTCCATAACCTTCAAAGCTTGGAAATCCTCAACTTTAACCACATCTGTAAAGTCACTTGCCATTTAAGGTAACAGAGTCACAGAATTAGGACATGAACTTTGTTGGGGACCATTAGACTATCTGTCACAGGGACTAAAATATTACAAGTACCCAAATTTCAAATAGCAAGAAAGACAGCATCTTATTACTTATTTAAATTTAACAGCATGGTAAACTGATAAGAGATTTTTACATATACCCTTATGTTATTTAGATAATAATGTAAAACTCCCCAACTTCTATTTCAGCAGAAGTTCATGGAAATCACAGGTTTAGTTTTGGTTTGTAGAGTCTTATTTTACCCCTTTTACCCAGGTTTAGTTAATTCTATTTATATTTCAACATGTCCTTTGTGCAAAATTCACACTGCTTTTCCCAGCCATAGAATAATTAACATGAAAAATATCTTCAGCACTTTCTTCTACCAATTCTAGGAGTAGATGACACAAAGTTTTAGTGCAAAACCACCTAGTGCAGAGTGCAAGCTCTTCTTGTCAAATCCATTTAAGCCTTTCCTTTGGGTACTCTATACAAACTGTTTCAAGAAGCCATCCAGCATCACCAGGTGCCTACATGAATGACTGACTGTATCATAAGAAATTCCTCCCCTTAGCTCCTTGGTCTGGCAAACTCCGCCCCTCTTCTTGCACCTGAAATATCTGCTTCTCTAACCTATATCTCCCCTGCCCATTGTTGACAGCAAAACATGTATGCTTCCGCAGCACAGGCCCATCATAACTCACAAACAACATCCTTGTCCTGCTGGAAACTATTCAGCATCCAGAGGACTATCTTTATGCTGATAACACTAAAATATAAAATAATGCCAACAGCTGGTGCTACAAATGGCTTTTAAAAACGATGTTCATTCACTAAAATTCCTCTTGCTACTTTTGACATGAAACACGCAGTCTCTAATTATTCTGATCAAGACGGTGAAATACAAAAACAAACTTTAATTGTGTTTAACAGATATTTAATCAGGACTCACTGAACTACAGATTAAAGCTGAAATTCATAAACCATAATTACCCGATTGTCGCAATCTTTTGGTCCACATTCTCCTTCCGTCTGGGCGTCTGGCACCTTGCCCCGAATTTCTTTTACTGTCTTCTCAGCTTCGTTACTGTTCATGTTTTCCAGCAGAGATTTAGCACAGATTACAAAATATCTGTTCTTGGCAACTTTCTTCATTAGCTTTTTTTCCTCTTTGCAAAAAAGTTAATTTTTATACCAGAGTAGCTGGAACAGGCATACATTTGGGGTGTTTTGATGACACAAACTAATTATATAGCTATCAGGAGACAATACGGTAGTGATAACTACAGTTACTATAGCTATCATGTAGGTATCATGCTATTCTCCTGTATATCATGTAGTATGCCTCAGTCACCATGTAATTACCTCATATCACTAGTGTATTGTTTTATAGAAGATGCTTTTCTCTCACCCTAACAAAACCTTTTCAGCCACTATATATATATTTTTTTTTTCTTTGTTCTCATTTCCAGTATTACTCATTCTCAGTAAGATGTTTTCATGAGAATTTAAAGGAAACACCTGTCCTCTCTTGAAAATTTGTGTGTCAATGGAACAAGCGGAGCAACTGTTTTCTATTTCTTCATTCTATCCAGGTGAGAAAATTATCAAATATATATTTGCCTTTGTTTAAAAGTGAAGAAGCAAATGAACCCCCCCACTCCAAAAATAAAATAAAATAAAATAAAAACAACAACAAGAAAACCCCACCCAATTTACTTAGGATTTGTTTGGTCTGGCACTTTCCCCCTACTCTTTCCTTTCAAATCTCAGTCACTCAGATTTGTTTTTCCTAGAATTATGGTGTAAATCATTCTTAACAAGCTAGCTTGAAACTTCTCTCACTCAGAAGAAACATGAGACACCACCATAATTAGAAAGATAGAACTGCAAGTTTGAAACTCTTTCTAACCTGTTCTTTTGGGTCACTTTTCAGAAGAACATGCTAAGTATTCCTGGTCATGTGGTAACCTTTGTGTCACATGGTTTGGATAACATCACAGACCAAGGTACCAGGATAAAGAGAAGGCCCTGGCGAAAGACAAAGTGTGTGGTTTCTTTATTCCTCCAGAGGGGCAGACAACTCTCCAAAACAAGGATTGTAGTTGTTACTTATGTATCTCAAGTCCATGGATTGAAGTCTGACCTCACTGAGACCTTGAGATATGATACACCACCTGAGACATCCAGTTTAAAACAGAATGTCACAGCTTTCAGCTTCCATTGCAGCATAAGTTGAAAGCTATTTCTAATTCTGATTTTATTAGTCATCTCCCAATTTGAGAGCTACTCATTCAATGGATAGCTTGTTAACTCAAGTTGGGATAAAAATCACCTCCAGATTTAGAAGGACCAAAAAAATTGCTATCCTATCCTGGAGCATTGTTCTTCAATCACACAGTTCCTCTAAATACAGTTGATAGCCTTTGAGATGCAAAATGCATCACTTTAATGTAGTAGAGGTCCCCTTCACTACATTGCCAAGTCTATTTAGCAGAATCTTCTTGGAATAATCTGTCCCCAGACCTGAGGATATGCAGTGATTTTAAGCATTTTAAGCTAACGATAATGGTTAATGCTGAGAACAGATGTACCTGGCTGTGATGTGATCTATTCCAGTAGGCTTTTATGAGCTGTTCATTCCTATTGACTTAGCATTTTATGTCTGTGCTTTTTCCTGGTGTGATAGTTGCACAGGGGTGTCATGTGTGTATTTTCCTGATGTGTGATGGTTGCATAGGGGGCTGTGTGTATTTTCTCAGTGCAATGGCTACACAGGGTGTTGTGTGTGCATGTGTGTTTGCCTGGAGTTATAGCTGCACGTGTTATTGTGTGACTCTCTTCCTTCCCATTTGAGGGTTGCTTACAGGGTCCTAAGTGTATCTTTTTCTTAGTGCAATGGTTTCATTTGTTGCTATGTTAATGATGGACATTTCTAGCAATTATCTATCTACAAGGTCCTGGGGGAAAATTGCAATAAAATCAATAAACAGTGCTAGACAGGCCCTTGTAAACATAAAATGACACCCTTGCATAAATGCTTTTTCCTACTGCCACATGTTAAAATCCAAGTGCTGTTACCTTATTGGCACTGGAATAAAATTTCTATGGTCTCTCCATGTCTTTCATATATTGTAATCATTTGGGAGAGATTGAGATTACTGCTGGTTGGAGAGCTTTTATACATGCATCTATCTAATAACATTTTTCATTGCACTGCCCTGCATATCACCTCTTAAACCCCATCCTGACTTGCTCTGCTGTAACAGCTGATATTTTAAGAGTGAATATGCCTTTCATTTATTCTTACAGTTTCTCCAAGCCCTCTGCACATGCCTCCCACATTACAGGAACACAAATCCCCTCTCTTGTCTCTCTAGACTCTCTGTATCCTTCCTGTGTTCACCAAATGGAACCAACAAAGGAAAGAACCAATGACATTCAAGTCTTTTGAAACCCCTGGAATATAGATGAACTGGGAGGCATCTGGAAACAAAACCAGACACTTGAAATCAAAGAGACAAGTAAATTACTATCCTAATCTAGGAAGAATAACTAAAGGTGTCAGTGGGGTTCCATTGATAGCACTTGGCCCTAGGCCAGAATGCCAAGGGTTCAAACTCCACATCAGCTTTGGGCTCAGACCCAAGACTTGCCATTGCAGGGCGCAGCTGCATTTGCAACAACATTAAAGGTGTCAGCCTTCTCCAGAGAGGTTAAGTCCATGTCCTTTTGCTTGTTTACCACAGATCACTCAAGTTTCCTCTCTGGCACCTTTCTCAATATGACAGGCTGTGGAGTAACTAGTGCTCAGCAGCAGTGCTTGTTAATATCAGTGTTATACAATTAGTTAAATGCCCCTTTTCTGATGAGGCTGTATGAAGGAATAAAGTATTGCAAAACAATTTAATTTAACTTCCCCCACCAACAAAAAGAAAACCCAATTCTGCCCTAAAGATTTTTCTATCAATGCAAAGAGCTAAGTTTGGAAACGTAAAACCATGTGTCTAAAAGAAAGAAAATGTTTTTACTGGAACAGCTTACATGTCTGGTACACTTGCATAAAAACTATTGCATAGCATTTTAGAGCTAAAATTGCTATAAAATGCTTAATACAGTGAGAATCATGAGATTTTGCACGCACAGCTGGTATACAACTAAAGTCTAAGCCACACATTCAGTGGAGCATGGGAAAACTACTTATAAAAATTCCTGGTATGCCAGTTTAACTCACTATCAACTGCCATCCATATGTATTTCTTTGGGTGGACAGAGCAGATATTTACCTTCTAAGTGGCTGTATTTCCTCCCTTCTGGATGTCATTAATACATGATTCCAGGAATGCTAATCATGACTTTTCAACAGCCACATACCAGTAAGTTGTAACAGGACACATACAAGGCAAACACAAAGTTTCTACACTGAGTACAGAAGTTACAGAGTCTACAAGAAGAAATCATCAAGTCTACTCACAGTACTCTAATTTTGTTTTTACTTGCCCGTTCTTCCACTTTTTATTATTATTATTATTTTAACTTTCCTTTTTTTTTTTTTTTTTGTCTTTTTGAGACAGGGTCATGCTGTACAGTTCAGGCTGGCCTTGAGCTCAGTTTTGTAGCCCAGGCTGGTCTCAAACTCTCACCAATCCTCCTGCCTCAGCCTCCCAAGTGCTGGGATTACAGGCGTGAGCCACCATGCTCGGCTATTTTAACTTTTCTGAGATTCAAATCCTTCAAGGACTTTCTGAATTCTCTGGACACTTCTGTCACAGCCTATATGACCTTGCTTTCCCCTGAGTAGTATCCTTAGGAGAGAAGTCAGCCCTCACTTTTTCTTCACTGAACTCATAACAATTGTTTGTTCTCTATTGCATCTAGCATCAGCCAATAATAACCTGAAAAGCAGCTAAGGTGATTTATTTGAGTTACTGATCATTACTAATAATTTAATATAGATTTTTTCTTAATGCAAGAAATGAATATATATGCATATATCCCTCTATGTAATATGATGACATAGCTGCGTCGAGTGGAATTTGTTTTTTCCTTTTTGAGACAGGGTCTTGCTATGCAGTTCAGGCTGGCCTTGAGCTCACTTTTGTAGCCCAGGGTGGTCTTGAACTTGTACTGATCCTCCTGCCTCAGCCTCCCAAGTGCTGGGATTACAGGTGTGCACCACCACGCCCGGCTTGGGATTTCTATTTTTACTTTATTGAGGAATCTTCACACTGATTTCTATAGTGGTTATACTAGTTTACATTCCCACTAACAATGCAGCAAGGTTCCTTTTCCCGTACATCCCCAGCATTTGTCATTATTTGATTTTTAATAATAGTTGCTTTGTGGGATAAGAAGTTATCTTAATGTACTTTTAACTTACATTTCTTACATGTCTGTTAACAGATGAATATATAAAGAATACTTGGCATGCATACATAGTGGAGTACTAAATCTTCCATAAAGAAAGATACACTTGAGGCATTCAGAGATAAATGAATGTGACTGAAGAACATAAAATTAAGTGAAAAAAGTCAAACACATAAGCTTAAGTATCACATGGTTCCTCTGATGTAAGATAACATATATATGTATATGTATATATATATATATATATATATATATATATATCAAATAAATGGAAAGCATAGAAAAGTCTAAATAATGTAAGTGTTCTATTCTGTTGTTTGAAAATATTTTAATATATATGCCAACTTATTTCATTTTATTAAAGATAAAGCTTTGTGTTCTTATCTGTTTGGAAGAATTTTTTTTTTTTTCCTATGGCTGGAACTCTGGGTAACATTCTGGTCAGTTTTTAAAGATAGTGATACACAATGTATTAACTATTATTCTCTATTTTTTTATGAAATTTTGTTTTACTTTTCCATGGAGGTAAGAAGAGTGCTTTTCATGTTTTCTTTATTTATGTATATGTAATATATTAAAACAGTCTACTGTGGCCTTTTAGGGCCCATGGAGAATGCCATCATATATTACATGAGTCTAATCAGAGGCATGACAAGATATTTTATTGTACTGTTTTGGTCAAGGCAAGAGAAATTACTACACATATATAGAGAACAAATAGTTGGGGAACACAAAAATAACAGTATATTATGCAATGAACAAGATGAAAATAAAGAAACTAGGGGCCCGGTGGGATGGCTCAGTGGTCTAAAGCGCCTGGTTGGGAGAGCTTGGGCGGCTTCAGGGACCGCGGTTCGATCCCCGGCACCACATGCTACGCCAGCCCTGCCCTTGGGGTGGGCTGAGCCGGCCATAAAAATGAGTGAATAAACAAACAAAGGTTCTGAAACAAGAAAAAAATAAATAAATAAAATTAAATAAAAGAAAAAAAAAAAAAAAAAGTGTTTTCTAAAAAAAAAAAAAAAAAAAAAAAAAAAAAAAAAAAAAAAAAAAAAAAAAAAAAAAAAAAAAAAAAAAAGAAAGTGTTTTTTAGAAAAAAAAAAAAAAAGAAAGAAACTAAAAGCAAGAATCAACAAACATAGGCAAGAAATATTTTAGCCTCATTCAATTTCTTCAACTACAAAATAAGGCCCTCATATTAGAATATCTTTACATTTCCTTCCACTTCTGATATAACATGTTTCTCTGGCAGGTCAGTCAGCTCTGCTGGCTTATCTATTTACTTAAAAATTGGTGGTCGTGGATAAAGATGGTTGTCATTTCACAGGGAACCAATCTAATTATTTCTATCTAACTAACCTAATAAAAATTATTCATACCCATAGGAAAGTTTGTAGCTCTCTTATGACCTGTATATTTTATTTTAAAAACTAGTTCGTATATGCCATACAGGTATTTGTTTTACAACTGTCATCTCATCATCTTAATGAATATTTTCTATATATGAATCACAGGGCTGAACAGGACACCATCTCTGTATTCTAAAACATATATTTATTTCTATTGTTCTTGTCTTTTTACTGTTATATGTGAGGAAGAATTAGATTTATCTGAGTCCAATTCAAAGTACTGCTGATCTTCAAAGAATATGATAATAATTTGTTTTGGTGAAGTCCATTAATTCAACTATGCACTTCAATAATATAAAGGAGATTTCTCAATATGTATTTTGAGGCCATTAATTTGCATTATAGAAAACATTTTAAGTGGATAAAAGATAATAAAAGTAAAACATTCATTCACTTCTGTAAGAATCTTGATAAAGTTCTCAGATAAAATCTATGAATCATGTTATTAGCTCCTTGGAAAGTGAGATTACAAGTATTTCTGTTTAGTTTTTCTGGTGGGGGAGAGACTTCTACTTTGTCTCTTAAATTGTTAATAACTCATTCGCTGAGAATATATTAATGTCAGGTACTTCAAATACATTTTACTGTATCAGTCTGTACTACTGATACTATTCTCATTTTACAGATGTGAAAACTGAGACTTGAGAAGGTGAAATAACTTGTTGAAGGTCACTCACATAGTATGCAGAGTTGGGCTTTAACTCCATCTGTTGATTTATACTACATAGCTCCAAAAACATGTCTTGGTTCTGCAAATATATCTTTATTTTAAAAACAAATAATCTGGCTTGAATGCTTAATTAGCAAGGAGGTAAAATACCATTTATACTTTCTTTACATTTATTCATTGCATTATACATAGTTCAATGAGAACAGGAGATTATTAAGATTTTTCTAAGTAGACCTGATGTCTCTTCTTACTTATTTTCATTTGGATGAATAATTAAATTTGGGGATCTCAATGCAAACAAAAGAATGGGCTCTTTTCTGAGTATTTGTTATTAATTGATCAGACATGGATAAGGTATATTAGTACAAGTATACTTATGAGGTATGATTTATGTTGTTCTTCTGCGTATTATTTTGTGCTGTTTTTCATTTTCTTGTACTTTGGGCTTTTTGTTTTATTTTTATGAATTTAGTCACAGTTGGTTGTGTTTTGAACTTTGTAAAATTATAATACTAAGGAAATTAAAAAAAGAAAAAGAAAATATTTTCAAAATGATGTAAAAATCAAATCTACCCTTCACTAATTTAATTTGTAGGAAATGGAGAACAAAGTATTACAAACAAAATGCTTTTAAATATATCCTAATTACTTCAATGTGCAAATGCACTGACTAAATCGAAACATATATTTAATACTTTGCACTTCAATTGTGCTTATTCATCTAGTTCTACAGATAGCAATTCCATTAAAAAAAGAGAGAGATAGATTTCACTGTAGCCAGCCATCCTACAGTTATAGCGGAAAACCTGTTTTAAAGTTTAAGCTTTCCCTTTTCCTATAAGTCAGTTCATTTTTAAGCTACTGCAAATTTTAAACCCAAATAATCCAAAATAACTGGCAATTTGCTGTAGCTGCTTAAGTTTTCTCAGCAGCAACTTCCTCTTCCATATGGCCTGTCCAAACGACCAACTGGACTAACTATCCTCCAGCTTCACCAAGCTGGGCAGAAGCATCTTTCTGTTCGACACAACTTCCTGTGCCATGTGGCCAGACTGTCTGACTGACCTCCCCACCCTCTAGTGCGGCCACACTGCATGGGAGTGACTTCCGGTTCCATAGCCAGCCAGACTGACCTCCTCCTTCTCTGGACCCAGCCCTGCCAGGCACATCAAAGACAGGCATTTAGTCAGAACTTAAGTGAACTAAATTAAATGCAAACTCCCACTTTAATATCAGCTGAGCTACACAGACATTAAGTTTGCTATTACTTTGTAAAATAAAAACTTATTAGTTACAAAAGTCTATCAACTCCTAAATATCACTACCCACTATTAGTGTTACTAACTGTAGTTCTGTAAACACAAAAGTATAACTGCCTTAATCATATAATCTTTTCTGGGTAAGAATAATGTTAAAGGTATAACTGCACCAATCTCTGCACCAAAGGTCAGAGGATAGTGCTCTACACAATGACAACAAGAAGCAAAATGCAATGTTATGACCTGTGCCCACCCTCAAAAAATGCAGGAGATACTAACATAGAAGAAAATGGTAATCACACAGGTTAAATCTCTGAATTAATAGCATCTGAAGTAAATAAACAACTGCAAAAAGGTATAGAGGAAATCAGAGCAGAAATAATCTCCTGGAGAAAAAAAGGAAACCTCTGAATTAATAGTATCTGAAGTAAAGAAATATCTGCAGATAGGTATAGAGGAAATCAGAGCAGAGATCAACTCTGGGGGAAATAATAATAGAAAAAAATCTCTGAATTAATAGCATCTAAAGTAAAGAAACAATTGTAAATACGTATAGAGGAAATCAAATCAGAAATAATCCCTGAAGTAAAAGAAGAACTCTCTGAATTAATAGTATTTGAGGTAAAGAGACAACTGTAGAAGGGTAGAGAGGAAATCAGATCAGAAATTATTTCTGAAGTTAAAAAGAAAGGATAATCATAATAAAAGAATTAATAACTGCTTCTGAAGAAGGCACTGATAAAAATGGAGGAGATTAGAAAA
This sequence comes from Myocastor coypus, assembly GCA_004027025.1. Classification (NCBI taxonomy): domain Eukaryota; kingdom Metazoa; phylum Chordata; class Mammalia; order Rodentia; family Myocastoridae; genus Myocastor; species Myocastor coypus. The sequence goes on from PVJA010003236.1 coordinate 35,018, forward strand.
ACTTTGGACTCCTAGAATGAGCAATATAGGAAAGAAGTAAATCACATGAAGCAGACTCAAAGAGATACAGAGGAACTTAAAATTTCAGTGGCAAGCTGGCAATGCTGTCTGAATGCAAGTGAATACAAGAGTTTCAGATCTTGAAGATATTGTTGCAGCCAGTGAAAAGGTAAGAAAGTATCTCTTAAAAAGAACTAGGATGCAGGAAAAATAGCCTACAAGATGATGTAAAGATGAACAATGTGAGATTAATTGGCATCCACAAGAAAAAAGGAGTTAATACAAATGATATAAAAAGAAGAGGGGCAGAAGTATTAGCAGAAAACTTCCCAAATATGGGGAAACAATATGGCAATCAAATGACTGAACCATATAGAACTCCAAATAACATCACCCCAATTAAAAACACACCCAGACATATAATAGTCAAGATCCCTTAAATTCAGCACAAGAATAAGATACTAAAAGCTGCAAGAGAAAAGAAACAGATCACATTTAAAGGAAAATCCATCAGAATAATGGCAGATTTCTTTTCAAAAAACCATGAAGTCAAGAAGAGCATGAAGCAGAGTTCTTCAGTTCCTTCATGAAAACAAAATCCAGCCCAGACTACTATACCCTGCAAAACTCTTCCAAGTTTGACAGAGAATACTTCCATGACAAAGAACAATTAAAGAATTTCATAATGACAAAGTCAACTCTACACAGACTACTAAAAGACATTCTAGAGAGGGATGAAAATGACCAGAACTTCACAAATGAGAATGGAAAGAACTGATCCAACAGGGCAAACAAATAAATACAGGGGATAAAGGGGTAACCATCAGCAGGTAAATAACATGGCAAGCATAAATCAATACATCTCAATGATAACCATCAATGTAAATGGTCTCAATTTACCAACTAAAAGAAATAGATTGGCACAGTGGATTAGCAAGGAAAGCCTAGCAGTATGCTGTACACAAGAAACACACTTAACTCATAACGAAATTCATCTGCTGAAAGTCAAAGGGTGGAAAACAATACTACATGCCCCAGCACCTCAGAGAAAAAGCAGGAGTAACCAATCCAATTCTCAGACAGTCCTAACTTCAAACCAAGAATAATCGAATGAGATAAAGAAGGTCACTACATACTGGCTAGGGGGAAAATTCAAGAGGAAGAGATAGCCCTCATAAATATGTATGCAACTAACAGGGGAGCACCTAGCTATATAACAAAATCTTACTGGCCATGAAAACTCTAATATCCAATACCATCCTAATAAGAGACTTTAACATCCCTTATCCTGAAAAGATAGGTCAAGCAGACAAAAAGGTAGCAAAAAAATAACAGAACTACACCAATACTTGGAACAAATGGACTTAGTGGACATATACAGAGTGTTCTTCCCAGCCACTTATGCATATACATTTTTTCAGGTGCTCATGGGACATTTCCTAAAACAGACCACATACTAGTCCATAGGTCATGTTTATGTATGTGCAATAAAACAGAAATTATCCCATGCATATTATCTGACCACAGTACAATGATACTGGAAATAAGTGACAAAAGAAACTACAAAAACCCCATAACCACATGGAAATTAAACAGCACCCTTCTCAGAAACCAGTGGGTTACAGATTAAATTAAACAAGAAATTAAACAATATGTGCAATTTGATGAAAATTGAAAACCAACTTATAGGAATTTATGGCATGAAATGAAGCAGTTCTTAGAGGGAAATTTATAGCTCTGAACTTACACATTAAGAAAACCGAATGGGAACAGATAAATTCTCTAGTGCTACACATCAATCATCTAGAAAAGGAAGAGCAAACCAAACCCAAAGCCCAAAGACAGGAGTAAATTATAAAGATTAGAGCAAAAATTAATTCTATTGAGACAAAGAAAACAATACAAATAATTAACGAATCAAAAAGATGGTTCTTTGAAAAGTTAAATAAAATTGATAAGCCTCTAGCTAAACTTATCCCCCCCCCAAGAAAAAAAAAAAAAAGCACAGAAAAAACTAAAATTCAAGCAACAAAGAATGAAAAGGGGAAAATTACTACAGACTCACTGGAGATTAGTCATTGCTACTTTGAGAATCTTTACTCTCACAGAATTGAAAACACAGATGAAATGGACAGATACCCAGAAAGGTACAGATTAGCAAAACTGAATCAGGAAGATATATGCTCCACAACCCAATAACAACCAATGAAGTACAAAATGTAATAATAATAATAATAATAATAATAATAATAATAATAATAATAATAAACTACTGACAAAGAAAAGTCGATACTCCTCATACTCTTCAATGAAAATGAAAAGGAAACAATCCTCCCAAAATCAATCCTGGATGCAAGTATTATATTGATATCCAACCCAGAGAAGGATGCAACCAAAAAAGATAACTACAGACCGATCTCTCTCCTGAACATAGATGCAAAAATCTTCAATAAAATCCTCACAAATAGAACACAGCAAATCATTAAGAAGATAATACACCATGACCAGGTAGGATTCATCCCAGGGATGCAGGGATGACTCAGTATATGCAAATCTATAAATGTAATATACTATATCAATAGAGCCAAATCCAAAAATCACATGATCATTTCAATTGATGTAGAAAAGGGCTTTAACAAAGTCCAACAGAGAACTGGAGTAGATAGCCTCTACCTCAGTCTGATAAAAGCCATCTAAGACAGTCAAATGGCTAATATAATTCTAAATGGGGAAAAACTGAAGTCTTTTGCTTTCAAGTCAAGGATGACAAGGACGACAAGACTAGGATATCCTCTATCACCACTCCTATTCAATATAGTTCTGGAATCATTAGCTACACCCATTAGACAAGAGAGGAAAATAAAAGGAATAAGAACAGATAAAGAAGAAGTTAAACTATCATTATTTGCAGATGATATGATAGTTTACTTGGAAAACCCAAAAAACTCCAACAAGAAGCTACAAGAATTAATACACAAATTCAGTAGCATAGCAGGTTACAAAGTCAACACACAAAAGTCAATTGCATTCCTCTATAAAGATAGCAAACACACTGAAAGGGAAGTTAGAGAAACATTATCTCTTACGATAGCACCATGGAAAATTAAATACTTAGGAATTAGTCCAAGTAAAGAAGTAAAAATATTTTCAAAGAAAATTACAGTATTTCTAAAAAAGAGATTTCAGAAAATGGAGAAATATTCCCTGTTCCTGGATAGGAAGAATCAACATTGTGAAGATGCTCATACTTCCTAAATTGTTATACAAATTTAACACAATCCCTATCAAAATACTATCAACATACCTCACAGACCTGGAGAAGTCATTCCTAAAATTTATTTGGAACCAGAAATAACCTAAAATAGCAAAAATAATCCTGGGTAGCAAAGACAAGACAGGAGGCATTACAATTCCTGACCTAAAATTACACTACAAAGCCACAGTGATGAAATTAGCTTGATATTGACAAAAAATAGACCTGAGGATCAATGGAATAGATTATAAGATGTAAAAACAAATACAAACATACTCAGCCACCTTATCTTCAACAAAGGTGCCAAACATGTTTACTGGAAGAAAGATAGTCTCTTTAACAAATGGTGTTTGAAAAACTGGCTTGCTACATGCTGAACACTAAAATTATATCCAAATCTATCATCATGCACTAAACTGAAATAAAAATGGATTAAAGATCTAAATATTAAAACAGAAACACTAAATCTCCTGGGAGAGAAAGTGGGAGGAAATCTTGATTATACTGTGGTAGACAGTTCATGGACAAAACAAAATACATGTGTAACACTTGAAAGAATCATCAACTGGGACCTCCTCTTGCTATAAAGTTTTTACATGTTAAAAGAAATTATCAACTGAGTGAAAAAGGCAACCCACAAAATTCTAGAATATTTTAACTACTATTTATTCAGACAAAGGTCTTCTATCTAGAATTTATAAGGACTTAAAAAAATTAGGTCCGCAAAATTCAAAGAAATAATCCAGAAATGGACATCCAAAATGAACACACACTTCTCAGTGGAAGAAGTATGACAAGCTTATAAATACATGAAGAAATGCTCCACATTGCTAGCCATCCATTAAATGCAAATTAAAACAACCCTTAGATACCATCTCACCCCAGAAAGAATGGCTATATCATAAAGAAATCAACCAACAACAAATGTTGGAGAGGCTGGGGGAAAAAGAAACACTTATCCACTGCTGGTGGGAATGCAGACTGGTATAACCATTATGCAAATCAGTGTGGAAACACCTTTAAAAATTAGGACTGGAAATCCCATTCAATCCAGCTATCCCCTTCCTAGGAATTTTCCTACAAGAACTGAAAACATCATAACATAGTGATGTTTGTCCACCTATGTTCATAGCAGCACAATTTGTGATAGTGAAATCATGGAAACAACCAAAGTGCCCATCATCTGAAGGTTGGTTGAAAAAGATTTCGTGGTTTTATACAATGGAATATTCTTCAGCTATAAAGAATGATAAACTAGAATACTTCATATATAAGTGGATGTATCATGGGGCATGGTAGCATACGCCTGTAATCCCAGCACTTGGGAGGCTGAGGCGGGAAGATCGGTGTGAGTTCAAGACCAGCCTAGGCTACAAAAGAGAGCTCAAGGCCAGCCTGAAATGCATAGTGAGACCCTGTCCCAAAAAGAAAAAAAAAAAAAAAAAAAAAAAAAAAAAAGGTAAAGCCAGATTAGTATGCTGAGATGTTAGAGGTTCAAGTCAACAGCTTCTGACATTGCCAGTTCTGCCAATAACCCACTACTATGGAATATTGCTTTATGTATACAACTACCTTCTTTTAGTTCAATGAGAGGAAATATTTGTAACAATAGTGTTTAGAAAAGTTGTTATGTCTGCATCTTGTACTCTGAACAACCACTATGACAACAATATGCATTGTATCAATTATTGTGGCTGTCCTACTAATGTGTTTTGAAACTGTTATTTCTTATTAAAAGTAATAAAATCAAAAAACAAAAAAAATCCACATAGCATTTAGAAGGGTGAATACTGAAGAGTAATGCAAAGGGTTGGAGGTGATCTATGATTAAGGTTAATATAGAGTCATGATGCCATGGTTACTCAGAGCTTGATCTAGGATCAGTCATATCAAAACAACCTGAAGAGCATGCTAAAAAGAAATATTTCAATGTCTTATGCCAGAGAAAACAAATTGAATTAGTATATCTTGAGGTGGAATTCAGAGCTTTAGACATGTTGCTTAAGTAAGTTTTATGCTACTCAAGACCAAAAAGCACTACTTAAACCCTTAAATTCTTTGATATGGCGTCACAGAAGTGCCCTAGTGATATACCACATCTCCCAGCGGTCCAGATGCAAGTGTGAGTTCAGATACCTGTCCTATGAAGCATTAACTCTAGCTAGAATGCCAAACATCACACTCTTTGATTAGCAATATCTTACCCAGTCCCCAAAACGAATACTCCCTTCAGATCTGAAAACTACAATTCAGAGAGATTTAATAACTTGTTATGTATGTTACACTAATAACCCAAAGAGCTCTTAAGAAGTCCGCTACTTCCTCTCTTTTTTATACATATTTAGTACAGGGTTTACAGGGACTTACTCTATATTGGACTTTAAGTGACCCTCCTGTTTTCAGCCTCCCAAGCACTGGGATTACAGGTGCACACAATCACACCCAGTCTCAATCACTGTCTCAGCAGGTCCCAGGGGTGGGGCTGGCACAGCTTGTAGTGCTGGGGTTCAAACTCCAGCCCTGTGCTTTGGCTAAGCAGGTGCTTTAGTCTGCTGAGCTATCTGACCAGTGTTTTTAACTCTCAATCATGAAGAAAAATTAGATTTTGAAAACTCTTTACTCTTAGAGATGTTCATAACTCTTTAATGCCATCATTTTAAAGATATCTCCCTAAGTACTAAAGATGATTTATACATTTTTGTTTGTTTGTTTGTTTTGTGGGACTTGGGTTCAAACTCATGTCCTTGCACTTGCCAGGCACTTGTGCCATGGAGCTATCTCTCCAGCTGCTAATGATGATTTATAATGTAGGGTATAAACATTTATATACAAGGGACTTTTTCTTTGTATTATATTTTAGATCACAAAATAATCTTAATAAAACTGCTAATCTTATGTCAGTACATTCAATGATCATGCAATTTGACAGAAACTTGAGGTAATAAAACACATAGTCTGCCTTCCGAAACAATTAAGAAAAACTGTCTGAAAAAAGGATAAGCTTGTACAGTCAGATGATCTGACAGTCAGTGGAGGTCTGCATCAAGTGTGGTCATTCTCCTGGCACAAGGGGAATAGGGTGAGGTCTGGAAACTTTTGAGTTTCTTCAGTACTTTGCTATTAGCTAAGATAAAGAATTTAGAATTTAAAGATTATGTTTTTACTTACACAGTTTTGTTAGAAAAGGAGCAGACTAAGTACTTGCATATTTTGAACTGATAAGACTTTATCTGTTTTATGTTTCACATTTACACTTTTTTTTTGCCCAAGTTTCTGGCTATAACCCAGTAAGTTGTTGTATTTACTCATTTTTACATAGAGCAGATGACTGGGAGTCTATTTTTGGAAAGACTGCCTAATAGATTTATCAGTAGTATTTTTTCTACCAAACAAATATGATTTGCAGTAGCATCCTTTATGTGTTCTTTACTTCATCCTCATATGGTTCAATTACTCAAAATGCCGCTATTAGGGTAACAACTTCTTTATAATAACAGGGATATGTAAATGTGGCTTTAGTGTATTAATGGCAGCTATGACTAAAAAGTGAAATTTTGGAAAAAAAATGATGTTTGGAATGTCAAAATGCAGGCCGATCACCTAACACAAAGTTTCAAGGATCTAAAAAAAGAAACAAAGAGACTTTGAGGAACAGCAGGAGATGGACACAAACTGATGCGGTTCTGATTGGGTGTGGGGGGAACCAAAATATCTACATATGCTTATATTTTAGAAGGCAAGTGATTTGGAATTGGACCTGTGTACATTTCTTATATTGTACAGATTTTACTACACGCTTACTAGCACTGAGATTTATTATTTTTTAATAAATTGTGTTGAGTGCTAGTGAGATAACACTTTCTCTTGTATATTAGATATTTTAATTTCCTTTCATGATTTTAAAGTTCTCTGATGTGGAGTCAAGTAAGCACCCTATTATTTTTCAATAAATATATACCTCAATATTATCATTCTTTTTGATTGTACTTCTTCTCTGTATCAGTATGGTTTGCACTTTCCTTATTTGATCCTGTTCCATAGCATCAAATCAGTCTGCTCTGTGTTTCAGATTACTTCTGTGGTGATCCATTCTGCACACTGATGCCCGTAATACTTCTGAAAATGCTTTCATCATGTCAGTTAAGGTTAATAACCTACCATGGTTCTCCCTGTATCAACTGTCTTTTTTTTTAAAGAAATTTTTATTTTATTTATTAATTTTTTTCTTGTTTCAGAATCTTTATTTGTTTATGTACTCATTTTTATGACTGGCTCAGCCCGCCCTGAGGGCAGGGCTGGAGCAGCATGTGGTGCCCGGGATCGAACCAAGGTCCCTGAAGCCACCTAAGCTTTCCCAAGCAGGAACTTTAGACCACTGAGCCATCCTGCCGGGCCCTCAACTGTCTTGTTCAGGAGTAAGATGATCCCTCTCTTGAGTATTTCCTCATGATTCTTATTGAATAGCTTAGGTTCCTGCTATACAGGACACAAACAGTCAAGTTTTTGTGTCTGGGTAGTTTTGCACATAGTTAGACACAATTGTAGGATACTACAACAGATAAATGAAAAGAACTTTATTGAGCATCAACTAAGGCTTTCTACTTTATAAAGGACAAACTGGCACAAAGAGTTCAGTAATTTACTTATGGTCATAGAGCCAGTTAAATGACAGAACTAGGACTAGAAACTAAATTTCCTGAGTCTCAGTTCAACAACCTTTAAATAGAGAATAAAAATCATATTATAATTTAAAGAATAGAAACAGCTAGGAAGACAGTTTAATTTCAATCTGTTGTTATGTATAAAAGATTGTTAAAATTATGCCACATAGAGGTTAGAGTGTTCTTGTAACAGAAATAATATACACTCCTTATAAATCAATCAAATGTGTCATTAAAATTTCCATAAAATTTGCACATTATCAAATGACCTAGTTTATACTTCATTTTCTTTTTGTTATTCTATATTATTTTATTTAACTCGCTTTGCCACAGTAGAAGCACAATGTTTCACTCTAGCATATATTAAATCATCACAGAATTTCTTGGTAATATCAATGAAAAATCCACTTTCAAGTAATTCATATAAAGTATTTCTTTCAACTATAGTTGGAGACTTTGAGAACTACTACTGACAATAAAACAATAGGAATAAAAAAATCAAAAACAAAAAAAAACAGTAGGAGTTATTTCAAATTTCCTCTCCTTAAACAATAACTAACACAAATTATTTTTTGGAGAATGTGGATTAAAAGACATTTAATATGATATAATCATTGCCATTTAGTTACTACTTTATATCTAAGAATTTCATAGCATTTGCAGCATGAAAACAGTAGTTACTGATTTGCGACTTAGGCAATATATTTATGAATTATGTGTGGCTAGTTAGAACAGAAGGAACAAAGGTAGAAAAAGTGATGAATGGATCTAAATAGAATGGAAGGTCATTAATTGCAAAGGGCTATTTCAACAAAGCATATATATGTGTAATAAAAGAATGTGCTTAAATAATTATTTGTTGTATTATATGGTAGCTGAATAGCTTACAAAATTCCAATTTTAAATGAAATGAGATGTCATGTAGTAGTAAATGACTCTAGAAAAAGGATCTCAGCTATTTCCTTTCTCTGTACGCACACGTCATACAAAAACATGTTTGTTTATTTAATACTTGATAAGTATTTATTGAGCACCTATGCAGTGTTAGCAGCACTCTGCTACCCAAAGTAAGTCATGCTTTGGTAATTGTTGTATTGAAAGAAATATGAACATATTTCTACTGCTGTATCCATAAAATTAAGTATGTTCAATACCTGACATAATGTATTACAAGAGATTGCACTAGATGTATGAAGAAACAGTATCTTACCTTCCTTATTTTTTTATAGCATACAGTTTCATTAATGCTAATGAAGAAATATAACAGAAAGAGAGAGAATACCAAGGAAATATAACAGCACAGAAAACAAAATAAGATTGCTAAACGAAATGAAGATTTTTGTTTTTAAATTCTATGTACTTTGTACAGGGGTCTCATTATGTAGCTTGGACTGGTAGTGGTCCTCCTGTTTCAGCCTCCCCAGTGCTAGGACAGGCATGTGTCAGTATGCCCAGTTTTGGTGGCCTGCTTCGAATGCCTGGGGCGGGGCCAGCATGGCATGTGGTACCAGGACTAGGGCTTGAACTCAGGTCCTTGCACTTGCCTAGGCATGTGCTTAAACAACTGAGCTATCTGTGAAGCTCCCCCCAAAATTTAAACAATGAAAAGATTATTAAACTAGGATGAGAATTTTTTTTACAAAAATAAAAATTATTTAAATTAATTTATTTGTTAAAAATAAGTAAGCTTAAAAACTACAGAATCCTTGTACAGGATAGGAATTTAATGGTATGTATTTTGATAGTAGGGAATATAGGACTGAAATGTTATCCTTGTCAAAAAAGATTACTAGTTATAATTTTTTCTCAGTGAAAATTTATTTAACTTAATTTTGTCTCAATTCCCTACTCTATATAATGGAACTAAGAATAGTTATGCACAGTGAATATGATGACCCATGTAAAACTTGGTGCCCATCATCTTGTAACAATAAATAGTATCGGATTTACAATGTTATTTATTTATTTTTAAATGATGTATCTACATAAAAGACAAGTAAAAATTCTTGTTTAAAATATATTGTAACTTTAAAAATTCAGTATAATATGAAAAAATCAATTAGGCAGAACTAAATCTTGAAAGGATGATTATACATAGAAACAAAACTAATGTATGTGTTCAAGCCTTGAGCATGCTGAAATATGGGGCCAAAGCACACAAAGATGCTCAGGCGTCTAGTCCTTGAATGAAGCGGGTAATGTGGTTACAGGTGGTGTGGTGGGCCTGATTCTAGCTTACTCCTTCAGCAAGAAGCTGTAACATCTTGGCAAACTGCTATCTATTTACACAGGATGGCAGTTCCCGGATATGAAAAATATGTAGGTCATGAGAGAAAGAAAAGGACATAGCTTTATGATCAAATATTCTTATGGAAATGAAGCTAAAAGCTTCCACTCTAAGATTTGGACTGGGACTAAGAACTCAGGGACTCTGGTAGAAGCAATAAGAAAAGCACTAGTTTGGGACATATATACAAAGAAAAGAGAAGGAAAAGAACCAAAGCAAAAATTCATAGGACCAAGACTAACCTGGAAGACAAAATTCTAAAATGTACTCAGAAATATAATTCTAAAGTGTAACTGTAAGATTTAATCCAGATAAATTTGTTTTTAAAGAGTTTCATAGTCACCTCAAAATGTTTGAGAATGCTTAGAAATAACTGTATGGTAAAAGAAAGATAACTTATATAACAAAAACATAGACCAGTAAAACAAGAACAGGTTAATAAGATAAAAAACATAAAGTCAGAAATCTTCAAAATTTCAAAATATGTTCATTGACAGTAAAAGTGCATAAAGATATGCGTTAACTTCAGAGAGCAATTTCCAGGAGAACAATGAGCTGGAAAGTAAGTTTAAAGAAAATATTCAGAAAAAAATTGAAGAAAATACGATTTTAACCCAGACCTGTTGGTGAATGCTTAAGTCAAGCAGTCTGTAGGAGGAAGCAGGAAGATGACTTTGAGTTTAAGCCAGACTGGTTGTAATAATGAGGTCAAGGCCAGCCTGAACTATTTAGCAAGATTTTGTTGCAGAGAGAGAGAATGGAGAGAGAGAAATTTTGAGAAAATGAAATAACAATCAAGATATGTTAAATTGATTAGATTATCTCTATCTCTACAATCTCTCTCTCTCTCTCTCTCTTTCTCTCTCTCTCTATCTCTCTCTCCCTCTTTCCCTCTATCTCTATCTTGCAAGAATTCTAGAAGAGTTAGTAGTTTGAGACAAGCTTGGGCAAAAGTGAGAATTCAAGGCCAGCCTGAATTATATAGTATGACCCTATCTCAAAAAAATCAACAGACAAAAAATAATTCCACAAGAAAAACATGTTGGTAATTACAAATGGTTGGAAAAGATAACATCAAAATTTTCTAGAACTGAAGTCTTGAGATTAAATAGTATATACTGAATTCGTAACTGATAATTATAAATAAATCCACAACTAATCATATTTAAGAGAAACTGTAAGACGATGAAAAGCTTGAAAGCTACCCGAAGGAAAAGGCAGATTACCTACAAAATGATAACTTTGATAGCAGATTTCTCTTAAGTATTGTCTGTTATTCCTCTCTTGTTGCTGGGACAAATACTTGACACCCAAACGAAGGAAGGAAAGGTTTATTGAGCTCACAGCTACTGGAGGATTTAGTCTATACTCAGCCGGCTCCAAGGAAACAGCCGAAGTTTATCCATCTCTTTGCAAATAGATGACCTCTCCAAACCTTTCCTATCTCTTCCCATAAGCCATTCCCAAAAATTTGTAATCCACATGGTCAGATTAGTCACAGCAAGGACCCCACTCCTGTGGTACCAAATTCTTTCTCAGTTACTCTTCTTTTATTGCCAGGACAAATACCTGACATCCAAAGTGAAAGAAGGAAAGGTTTATGTAGCTCACAGTTACTGGAGGTTTCAGTCCATACTTGGGTGGCTCCAAGGCAGACTGGCACATGGCAGAGAGCAGCAGTTCATGGAGGCAGAACAATTGCAACTGAGGCAACAGACAGAGAGAGCAAGACAGAAAGGCTGTTTCTCTGTCTCTCTTATAACAGATTGAGGTTATCATCCCAGGTTGGGGAAGATACAGACACCCGTAACCCCAGCAGTACTAAGATCCATAATTCCAGCAATAATAAAACACATATTCCCAGTGGATCATGAGTTAGTCTCAAATTGTAGAAGTCCCCACCCCAAGACTGCATGAGGCTTTGGGGGGGGGGGCAACTAGAACAAAACAATAACAAGATAGTTGACAAAATAATAGTCATAGATATACTTGAGTAGTATCTTTAACATGTTGAGCAAAAATATTCATATAAATTTTAATTTAAAGATAAAATACAAAATAGCTTTACACATATAAAAAGAGTGCACTATGCAGGGTCTTCAGTAAAGATTTGCCTATAAAGTGCGATTTACTAATAAAAAATGAACCCAGAAAGGAGACCATAGGGTCTAACAAAAACTGTGGGTAAAGTCATATCTAAAATTTATAAGTATACATAATTAAACATTGGTTTATAAATCAATGATAAGCATATTTTTATAAGCTGAAAAAGAGATGTAAATAAAGTTCCAACAATTATACTAACAAAATTGACACGATGGATAAAAAAGGGCCAGCCAAGTAGCTCAGCAGATTGAAGCACCTGTAAGCAAAGCAGGGGCCCAGGGTTTGATCCCTACACCTGCCTTGCTGGCCCCTCCCCTGGGGCAAGCTGAGAAAGCAATTGAGACTGGGCTGGGCATGTTGCAAACGCTTCTAATCCTCGCTCTTGGTAGGCTATAAACAGCTGGATCACTAGGAGTCTGATCTAGAAGTGAGACCCTGAACACCCTCTAGACTCTTCCCTAAAAACACCAAAAAAAAAAAAAAAAAAAAAAAAAGTAAAAATTCATATTAGGCACTTTTCTTATATTAGGGGAATGCAAGAAATATTGAAAAAATTGATTTTATTTTCTAGCTACAAAACTATGTAATAAAATACACATATAAACACTTTTGAATATGTACTGAAGAAACAAAGTATGTATGTGTAGATTTTAGGTTTACCGGCAAAATGTAAGTACTGAATAGTCACAAAAAGGCATCTCTAAAAGCTTTTTTTTCAATTAATACTACATCTTTTCACCAAAATATATTTAAACTCTGAATTAATAATCAAAATACAGTAAATATGTTTATCAAGTAAACCTATACTTCTAGGTAAGTCTAGACTTAATAAATCAAAACTCATTATGAAATATTTAAAATGTAACAAAACCAAATGTGAAAGTATGGTATGTAGCTAATGAGAAACCTAGAGGAATATTTAGAGCTTCAAATTAAAAATTAAAATAAGACAAGTTTTTGAAATTAAATGAGTCATACTTCAAGCATCTAGTCAAAGAAAAATGGAATTAAACTTTTATAAAATAGAGAGAAAATGCAGAGTAGTAACACCACAAAGAACAAAATAGTTTAAATAAGCAAAATCAAAAGCCAGCTTTGAAACAGCAAATGAAACAGAAAAATGTCTGGCAACTAGTGAAGAAAACAAAAAAGACTCAGAAAAATAATACTGGGGATATTACAGAGGTAATAATCAAAGATTTTAAAATTGAAAATTATATCAATATGTCCCTGGGTAATCTCTTTAACAGTGATGGCAAGTGCCCAAAACTTGGGCACTTTTAGAGACCAGTGCCCAAAACGAAACCCCAAACCCACTTATTTATTGCAAAATGCCACTACTGGAATTAAACCTGAAATTGAGGTTTCAGTCTAGGGAAAAACAAAACAACAACAAAAAAATCACTTCATGCATTAGCCTCTTTTGTGTTAAGAAAAACAAATAATACATGTGCCACTACCTCATAGTCTAAACAACTTTGAAATTAGAGAAAGAATATTATTACATTTATTTTCTGAGTCTAGTGTCATCATGATACTAAGACTCTATAATGACAATTTTTAAAAATAAAAATTTAAGATTAATCTCTCCATGGAAGTATACTACGTAAGATGGTAAGATGTTATGATATTTTACTTGAGGCCTGGGAGATAGCTCTGTGGCACATATGCCTGCCTGGTAAGTGCAAGGTTGGGAGTTCAAACCCTGGTTCTGCCAAAAAAAAAAAAAAAAAAAAAAAAAAAAAGAATTAATTGATATTTTACTTAAAAGTGGATTAGGAAATGCATGAAGATAAGGTATATTTTTTTCAGGAATATTAGAAATGTGTAATATAAGGATACATACATATATGTATGTATATATATATATATATATGTAGTATAACACATGAGAATAACTACTTTGAAGATAATAATATGCAATATAACAACCATTCTTGATTTTCTATCGTCTTGTTTTGAAATTCAGTATCTTTTAAAATGTTATTTATTTTTATTATCTTTACAATTAAAAATGAGACTACTAATGGGAAATTTTTACTGATATTGATATGGAAAATGCAATAGATAAAATTTAACTAGTATTGCTATTAAAAATGCCTAAAAAGGTATAACATGATGATGGGAATTTCCTTAGTTTAGTAATTTTGACTTTCAAAATCCCAAAACGGAGCATGGTTGTGCTCACAATTCTTGTATGGGAGAGGCTATAAAGTCTGATCCTATCTCAAAAAAAAAAAAAAAAAAAAAAAAAAAAAAAAAACAGAATTCCAAAAGAAATATATGTAGGTAATTACAAATGGTCAGGAAATAGATAATATCTGAATTGGAGTTTACACTGAATTCATGACTGATAATTATAAGGAGCTTTTTTTTTTTTTTTGTACCAGAGATTGAACTCAGGCCTTTGCATTATGACTGATAATTACAAATCAATTAATTAGGCAGGAGGATTGCAATGGATTACAGGCTAGCAGGAGGATCTTGTTGAATTTCAGGCTACTAAGTTCAAAGACAGCTTGGAGTATGTAACTTACAAATAAAATCAAAAGAGCCACCCACCGCTAAAAAGAAAAAGAAAACCAAGCAAACATTACATTTCCAAACTATTTCTATGAAAGTAAAGGATACTTATCACTAATATTATGACTTCTATATAACACTATATAGAAATTTGACAATACAATGGGGTAGGAAGAAGAAATAGAACATTTAAGAATCGGAGTTCAGTTGTTTATGATGATACAGTTGTCCATATAGAAAAGAAAACTATAAGGTTAGCTATTAAAAGTAATAAGAAAAATCAGCAAAGTTGGTGAATGAACATACACCTACAATAACCTATGAACTGAAATGACTAAGTCTGGGCACACAGCACAAGAAACTAAATTGATGTGAAGTAATTAAAAATACAGGCACAAGACATTCATGAGGAAAATTATAAAACACTATTAAAGCATATAAAGACCTAAAGAAGTATAGGTATCGAGTTAATGTACAGAAGACATATAAAAGTGTCACTTCTTATTCCCATTATTCTCCAGTAGTAATGTCATTTCAAATAAACAGCAGAATTTTTTTCTTGTAATGTATTTGGTTGTTTCAGGGTAGTATGCAGCTTGGACTCATGGTGATCTTGCTGCTTTTAGCCTCCCCGGCACTGGGATTACAGGTGTGTGCCACGAGACCTGGAATCTGCAGTTCAGCCCACCCTGGGGGTGGGTTTGAGAGGATGCTGGGGATTGAACTGCGGTTCTTGTGTTTGCCTAAGCTTGCCTAAGCAGGCACTTCAGTCTGCTGATATATTTCACTGGCCCCTTAGTAGAACTTTTGACAAACTTAATTATCTCCAATTTCATACTGAATAATAAAATGCCAACAGGAACCAGGAAAATTTGGAAAAGGAACAAAATAGATTTACTTCACTAAATAACAACAATATTATGTTATGGCAAGGCAATGTCATATTAGTATAAGGATAGAAGAATAGTATATTCAATAAAATAAAAATCCTGGAAAAAAAACTTGAAGTAAACAAATGATGTTGCTAATTAGTAAAGGATGACTAATTCCTTAAATAGTGCTAGGATAATTGGATTATCCATATTGAGAAGAATAAGATGGGTTCTTGATGTAAGTATAGAAGGCAAATCTTTAAAACATGAGAAAATATAGGCAAATGAAAAGATTTCTTAAATAAAATAAAAGCACAACTCATTAAGGAAAGCATCAATAACCTGAACTGCATTAAAATCAGAAGTTTTTTTTTTTTTTTTTTTTAAATAAATGTTGCTAAAGACACAGTTAAAAGAGAAACAAATTGGGAAAGATGTTTGTATTTCCTACGGTCCAAAGGGATGAGAATGTAGAATATTATAATAAAAAGAAATAACAACTAACTTCACAGTAAAATAAAACAAAAGAAAACAAAGGGAGACTTCAATGGCTTATAAATTAAAAAAAAACAAAAATTATTTAATCTTCTTTAGGTTGATAAAAATTTTAAAAATCTGACCATTTCAAATATTAAGACAGACATGGAGAAATTCAGATTACAAACGATGTAAATTGTTATTTTGAAGAGAAGCTTTACAATGTCTTGTAAAGTTTAAAATTCATGTTCTTTAATGTTTAACAACTCCACTGCCCTACATGTACATGCACATAAATATTAATTTATTTGTTATTGAAAACATAAGAAATTGTGTCTTACAGCATGAAAATCAATACATAGTTTATAGTGGTATATTCAGGAAAATTACTTCAAGCTATAACATATACCTTAGATGAAAGTTCTAATGACTATTATTAACCTTTGGTCAAAGCTTTGGAGAATATACAGTTCAAGTAGGGATGAGGGATACTTCATAAGTCCTACAAAGGTTTTACATGGCTATTTCAGACTGCTAGAGACTTTAGCTAATCAAATTATACAATTAGTTTTCCTATTGTAAATAATTTCTAAGAGAGTAGCAATAGGAACAGGCTGAGAAACAAATATTTCAAATTATTAAGTTTGTTTTACTTGTGTTCTGAATTTTTCTCCCTCTCTCCCTCCCTCCCTCCTTCCTCCTCTCCCCCTCTCCCTCTTCTTCTCAGTCTTCCTCTTCCTCTTTCTCTCTTTCTTTCTTTCTTTTCTTTTTTTCTTTCCTTCTTTCTTTTTTTTTGTCTTTTTGAGACAGCGTCTAGCTATGCAGTTTAGGCTCGCCTTGAGCTCACTTTTATATCCCAGACTGGTCTCAAACTCACAATGATTCTCCTGCCTCAGCCTCCCAAGTGTGGGGATTGTAGGCATGCACCACAACGCCAGGCTATGTTTTTGATCCTATTTCTTCTATCAATTGTTTTTTATTCTTTTTGTGTATGAAACACGTCACATTAAAACATTTTTATAAGATCACTATTTTTCCTAACTAGAATTAAGGTAAAGAAAAACAGTAATGCCATTTTCTTTCCATTGTTTCTACAGATTGATCCCATTATTGTAGGGATTAATAAGAATTCCTCACAGTCGAACATATTTAAAAGCGATCATTTTCCTTAACCAAAAGCAATACTTTCAGTTCATTTCTTAATAATGTGTAGAATCTTAGTCATTATTAAGTGAGTGTTCAGAGGCACATGTCTTAAATACAGGTAGATATTATCAATGTACAAGGATTATTTATTTAGATTTTGGAACTGACAAAATGAGAGATTCATTGCCAGGGACTTCTCTGATGAGAAGCAAAAGGTGATTTGGCCATTGATATTGCTATTTGGTCAGGTGTTTCATCTTTGGTTCTAAAAAAAAAAAAAAAGAAAAGATACCTTTTCAATGCTGCATTTCAAGTCCACCATATGGAAAGCAAGGTTTTATTTCAGCTAATTCTCTTTTTTCTCACAATGTAGAGGGAAAGTGCCAGCTACTGCTACTCTCGCCACCAGCCACAGTACAGATGTTTGGAACATGTGAAAACAGAAATGAAACAAAAAGAAAAATAAGGTTTGCATAAATAAAAAATAGAGTATATAATTATGGCAGTTACAAAAGGTAAATTCATATATAACTTTTCTGTCCATGTTAAACAGAAGACCTCAAACAAACAAAAACATTGATATTTTAACTTAATGTTTTGTCCAAACTAACAAGTACAAGGACAAAATAAACATGACTAAAACTGGGAATAAAAAACAGATTTCTATTTATCAGATAAAGGACTTTTTTTTACCTTCTAGAATGCAAACTAAAACATAAACAAATACTTATAAAAGGAGCACACCTATTTGAAAAAATAATATTAAAAATAAGCTTGGAATTCTCTACGAGAAAGACTTCATGGAAATCATGAAGGTTCCTTAACTACTCAGAAAAAATACAGCTTAAAAAGAAGTATTTTAAATCTGTTCAAATGCACATTCTATAGATAGCTTAGCCATATGAAGGGCTAGTAACTGCAAAAGCAAATATCCTATTAGAGTTAAGCACATTGGTGCAAATCATTAAAACAAGACTGTCTTTGTGTAAAAGAAAGTTTTAAAAAATATAATGTAATGTATGAGAAGGTCAGGACTAAATTGAAAGTCAGACCTTGGCTTTAGGCTTTGCCTTGGCCCAATCTCTAGCTTGGTTCATTTTTGGATCTCCACATCCTCACCTCTCAAGGAATAGAGTGTGATCAAAACTTCTTCTTAATATTCTGTAGTGGATCTAATGAAATTATATCAGTAAGGGTTTTTTTTTTGTGTATATTTGCTTTTTTTTCTTCTGCTTTGCTAACTTTCTTAAAATAGACAAATAAGCAAATATTAAAAGCACACATTAATCAGATATCCCTATGAATAGGAAGACAGAAACTTTTTTTCTGTCTTTTTTGCTATTACTTATTTCCAAATATGTATTTTAAGAGCTCCTATAAAAGGATTTTATATTTTTCGGAATCAAAAACAGCATATAATTTCTTAATCATTTAAGTTCTAATAAGAAAGAGAATAAAATCATTATAGAAATCCTATTATGAACTTAAAAAAACAAAAACATCAGTAAAATTCCATTTATAATTCAAATTGTTTATTCACATATTTTCTTTTGCAGAAACCTTGAATGTCCCAAACTACCCTCACTATTTCAGGGACAATATTCTTGCTTCTACAAGGCAAGGGACCTTCTCATGCCTTTCCCATCTGTCCTCTGAGGTAGTTTTTCCACAAAGCAGAGGTATAGATTGCAACAAGAGATATTTGAGGTAAAGTAAAACATTTCATACAGGAGACGCTACTGAGGACAAGTTGCCAAGTCTAAAAGAGTTAGGGCTTACCATCACTAGGACAAGAAATTTGGTTTTCATGACTGAACTATGATAATCATTTTGACACAATATTTTAAAAAATGAAAACTCCTAGGGCAGTAGCCTGAAAATAATTCAGAAAATGAAAAGTTTTCATATTTAATATTTAAACCAGACTAGACACTAATAGTGTACCCTTAACAGACCTCAAAGGTCTGAAAAGAATACAAGGTACCTGACACCTTGGTGAATAAGAGAAGCTCAGTTTTATGAAAAGGCCAAAGACTTAGGGCAAATACTCCATTGTTCTAAGTCTGATATCCCATAGCATCAACAAAAGCAGAAACTTGGAGGATGGGGGGTGCAAAGGCAACGTTCCAATTACAGGCTCCAGCCAGGTTCTGCATGCTGATAAGGCTGGGACCCAGTGGAATGCATACCAGAGAACACCAAGGGTGGGCCACCCAAGGGGAGGAAGGCTCCTCGGATAGACAAGAGTGAGCAGCTGCACAGAGTATGAGCACTCCCTGCTGGTAGCTGAAGTTGGAGATGAGCTGATGATATGTTTGGTAGGAGTGCCTGAGGTCTCTGAAAGGAGGCTTAAGGGAGATACATTGCTCTTTATGAGAAAAGAGCACAGCCTTTATGAAGTTTAGATAGCTCTAGATATTATGCTGAATGAGAAGAAGATTAGTATATAATTTTCATTTAAACTTCTCAGCTACTAACATTAGATAAAGCACACACAGGTATGTGATTGTGTAGGAGGCTTGGGAACTGAGATGATATTGGAGAAAATGAATTTCTGTGCAGGTCATTTTGCTCCTGCAAGAGCAAACCTTGGGATCATCCAGTGTATTAAAAACATTTATGTTTTTGTAGGAATACTATCAATAATTTGATGAAACTGCCAGATAAAACCTACCTCATCACCACTGCAGTAGGTGGCCTTTGTGAATCTGCAGAGGCCTGAGGCAACAACACTGGTAACTTCCTAGTACTCTGCTCTGCTGGGTTCCTTTTTATAATAAAATGAAGGTCAAAATAGCAGCCTACAAAAAGCAGCAGTATTTCAACTGCAGGAATAACTTGCTTGTCATCAACTTGTTAATGCAATAGTCAAACATTTCTTTGACATGTTACAGTATCAGCTAACTTCAGTAGATAAAGGGTCTAGAACAGGAAGATGATGCAGATGCTTTAGCTTGGAGGAAGGCTTAACGGAGCCAAAACGTCAGCAGGGCTTGTTTGTTCCATACTTTCCATTGGGCTCTGTGAAAGAAATGTTAGATTACTGCAATGACAAGTTTGTGACAAGCAAGTCATTTGTGCAACTGGTGCGCTCCTGTTTTTATCTGTTTACCATTCAAACTTGTGAATGCCATTTCAAGCGCTCACAGGATTTCTGGCTCCCATTAAGGAGAAATGGTTCCTCCATGTTTAGAATTTTTTGCCTCAAAGAGAATTACTAAGCAATTATTTATCCCTGTGGTCATAGTGTCACACTAAAGCACTCTTCGAGTTATTTTGTTGGACTCTGAATCATGAAATGGAGTCCTGAGGACTGGATAGCTTGGAGCATCAGAAATTTCTCATCTAGTTTATTGGAATGACTACAAAGCAAGTCTGTGAGAGTCAATAAAATTGTGGCCAGTTTGAAATACCTTGCTTTTTGCTCTGGGATCGTATATCAAGGCCATATGCTTTAAGGCACATAAACTCACTTGTAACAAGTAGATCATTAGAAGCTAAGGCTTGGCTGCGGACACTGACAAGGAAACTAACATATGATAGTTTTGGTGACAAGGACTGCTTTGGTTGTTGAGCAGGAAATTTATACCACTTACTCCATATGTCATATGGGTAACTAAAAAGCTAATGTAAATCCAGAACACACATTAACTGTGTGATGAGAAATAGTATTATAATATAATATTAACACTTCGGATCATATTCAGTAGGCTGATTTCTTATGGCAAGTGGAGATCCTGGCAGGTTTGAAGTCAGGAATTCAAGATCTTCTCAAGAATTGAAGATTCTTAATTTGAAACTACCCAGTGATTTTTGGCAACATTTTTAACTTCCTATAAGGAGAGTGGAAAATAATAATAATAGAGTACCTATTCCTTGCTCACCTAGCCTGCATGGTCACAGTGTCTATGTTATAAAAAATAAAGAATGCCTTCACAACTCAAGATAAACAATTCTATGCTGTATACTATTTTTATGGCTTTAAATTTTTGTACATTACTGATTTTGAGTACATCGTCTAGTTAATGTGTGTGTGTGTGTGTGTGTGTGTGTGCACGTGCACATGTGCACGGTGCTACTAGGGATTGAATCCAGAGTTTATACTAAGTTGCATTCCAAGACTTTTTTATTTGGGGACACTAATTCCCTAAACTGCCTTGTTTGGGCTCAAATTTGCCATTCTTCTGTCTCAGCCACCTACAGTGCAGGGATTATAGGTATTCGCCACTATGCTCAGCTAATTTTAGGTATAACTTTAGAGAACATGAGGTTTTGAAGAAGGCATATGTGTATAGCTTTGAGAGCACTACATAGTACAAACTGGAATGGAACTTGCAGTGATCCTTCTGCCGTAGCCTCCTGAGAACTGGGATTATAAACATGTGTCACCATGCTCGGATCTCTGTCTGTCTGTCTGTCTGTCTGTCTGTCCGTCCGTCCGTCCGTCTGTCTGTCCGTCTGTCTGTCATATTGGGGAAGCAGGTCAAAGCTTGAACCAGGCAGAAAGCAACAATGTAAAATGAAAATGGGTGGTTAGGGAACATGTATTCTCTGCTTTTTTAATGAAGGAACTAAAACTTTGAGTTTAAATATCTTCCTATAAATATGTAAGTTGCAGAAATTTGAAAGCAGTTTTGTTTCATGCCAAAGCTCATGTACTATTAACAACTAACTTGAGTCTTTTCCACTGCCTTTAGAAGACCTTTCTCTCTGATTTACTGGAAGCATTTTAATTCATAAATACAGAAATCCAGTAATTGAATATAAAAAGGCCAGTGAGGAGATTCTCGCTTTAGCTGAGCTGTCACCTTTCCTGGGCCTCTGAGAAAGCGGAACTTCATCAAGATGTCATTCCTGGGCCTGACCAATCCCTGTTTCACTAAACTGGGGAAGAGGGAAAAGTGATTCTAAATTAATGGTGTATCTCTGTGCAGTAAGTACAGGACACCGGGCAGCAGCATCTTACATCCTTGCCAATTCCTTTCTCATTCTTTACGTGTCTAGTTTCAGTTTTTCCTCTACTCTCATGTTATTTCCATGTAGTCTCCTTTTGCCACTTTCCTGCTCTTCCTTTCAGATGTGGGGAAGGGGCAGGCATCTTTCTTCCCATGACAAGGAACCCTGAGACAGTATAAATTTCCTACAGAATGTATTCTTTGTTCAGCTTTCTTTTTTGTTTCTCTTTAATGATAGCTTTGACACCAGCCCCATTTTTATGTAACTCAGACCTAAGCAAATCAGACTAAGCAAGACTCTCCAGCTACTCCACCTCAAAGTGAACATGTGCCCAAATGGTAGATAACTCGAGGAAGCCTGGGTCTTGAATGTTACATGTCTAATGGCTGGTTTCCTTGTATGGGCGCCAAAGAACAAGATCAGTGAGATGCACTTTATATTCTCAGTCTCTTTAGAATGTACTCAGAGTGGGTCACAAGAGGTCTTAGTTCATAGAAATTGTTTAGTTGTTTTCTATCATATTTCTACATTTTCAAAGATTACTTCATTTGGTCTCTGAAATACAGAATTCTTAAAAGCTGCTCAAAAAGGCTTATGTGGGCTGGCCAGATAGCTGGGGGGATTTAAGTGGCATACATGGACTAGGTTTGATCCTTAGCTTGCTGAGCCAGCCCTGCCCCCAGGAAGCCCTAAAATGGCAGCTGAGACTGGGTGTGTTGGCCTGTGCCTGTAATTTCAGCACTTGGGAGGCTGAAAACAGAAATATTACTCTGAGTCCAATCTATGTAGTGAGACCCTGTAGACCCTCTACTAAATACATGAAAAAAGGGCTCCATGCCCGTATGCATATCAAATCATTAATTCACTGGACGATGACACAGTAAAGGCCACTACGTGACCATTGTATCCAAGCTTATTTAGTGTGACCATTTATCTCTGCTTGATACTAGCAGAGTCTGGGGGCTCTCAACTCCATTTCAAATCATTTCTCTTTGTAAAACATGTGCTTTCTTATTTTTAACTTTAATTTGACTTTCTAGTGTCCTCTTTGCTTACAGGTTTTTCTCATCCACTTTTCATTCTTGAGTCCTTCAGGAATTTAACAGTTGAATGGTACATTTAATGACAACCCTCTCACATAGGACCAGATTGGGATAGAGTTTCTCTCCTTCACCCAGTGAGTTTTTTTTTTTTTTTTTCTTTCTCACTTTCCCCTTCTAAAAAGCCTAAGAGAAATAACTATACTCCTTGTTTCCTTTCCATGTGGGTTTAGGCAAATACATGTGACAAAGCATTCTTAATGTTTTTTATTTTCTGTCCCATTCTGTCAAAAATCTTTCCTGACAACCTTAGGCAGATATGATAGATACGGCTGTTTATGATATAATTTACTGTCAAAACAGGGATAATTTGTAGGTGAAAGGGCCTTATCATTACAACTCTCATTTTTTTTACAAAAGCAAAAACTAAACAATACACTAATATTTTCTTCATGAGTAAGTCTTTTGTAGAGGCTTTTATATATGTAGTAAATCTATTACTATGGGAAATCACGGTGACAATGTAATCCCTTCATCTTATTTTATTTTTTGGTTTGCGTTGAACATAAGGCCCACACACATTCCCAGCTATATTCTATATTCCCAGCCTCCTTAAATTTTTTTCTTTTTCTTTCTTTCTTTCTTTCTTTCCTTCCTTCCTTCCTTCCTTCCTTCCTTCCTTCCTTCCTTCCTTCCTTCCTTCTCTTTCCTCTCTCTCTCTCTCTCTCTCTCTCTCTCTCTCTCTCTCTCTCTCTCTTTCTCTCAATGTGATACAGATTCTCAGCTAAGCTGTAAAGTTGTTCAAGCTGGGAATGAATTTTCTATCTTCCTTCTCTAGCATCCCAGGTGCTGGTATTATAAGCTTGCATCACCAGACCCCAGGTAACCATGTGATTCTTCACTGTCCACTAAAATATTGGTGGTAACTTCTAATGCTGTCATCCTAATCATGTACATTTAAAGTCCTGTGGCCTTTGACAATTTTCTCTCTTTTGTTTCCATCTTTGCTTTTGAATAAAAGTGGCTTTAAAGAAGAGAGGAAAGAAAAATTGAAAAACATGAATCTTCTAGAGAAATTATTTCTTCCCACTCTCTGACACATTTCAGATCATTACAGAAAGATGTGAATCTACTCTCTTTATATTAAAGGGGTTCAAGGGAGACCAATCCCACAGCACTCTACAAATTCTTTCAGCATTTAAGATGTCTATCAAGAACACACCTCATTATCAAATCTAAAGATTTTCTAGTGAAGTATAGGAATATTTAGAGTGTACTATGTCTTTTGTTCCCAAAACTTGTTTGAAAGTTGTCATTAATTTACTATCCTAACCTCCCTTCTTTTTAAGATGAAAAAAGAAAGACTTCCATATCTGACTTTTCCTGAAAGATTTTTCTTTTCTCAAAATGTTAAATTTAATTTTGTGGAGGAGGGATTCAACAACTTTCTCAAAGCTAAGTGTTTAATCTATGCTCAGCAAAAACAGAAATGTCCATGTTTTGCAATGTTTCTTATATAATTTTACAGGTATAGTTTTTGCTAAATTTCAGGTGTACATTTTACACTCTTGATTATAGTCCCACACTCTACCTCAGATCTTATCCTTCCTGAAGAGCCAGTCATTCTTCATTTTCAGTTCAGCAATGACATTTAATGTGCTATCACAGGCAACGGAAAATACAAATCTCGGACTGAAAAGACACAAAGTCCTATGCCTGCTTTTACATAGTCTTAAATCTATGGGGAAAAAAGTGAATAAGCATGTTCAGGTGTGTAGTGCTAGCTTGGTACAAATTAGCATATGCAAACCAATGTAATTATATGAAAAAAAATGTAATCACTTGGCATTTTTGAGATTTAAGTATAGATGGAAACAGTAGATCATGTGTGTTTATTCATTATAATCTCTGTGTTAATTTCTTTTATTGTACACATGAATTAGCAAAATACTAAATTCCTTGATACAAAGCTCACTATAAATCCAAGTATACCTTTTCATTGATTTTTATGCCCATTATTCCTTATTTAGGTTTGGGGCTATTACCAAATGGCTTCTGGTAGATGGGAGCTTTTGACTCCTCTGTCCATACTGCCTGATTCATCATAATACTTTCATGCTACCAATGACAAGGAGTAACTTGTCTTAAAAAGATGACTATCTATAAATATGACACAATATCAGGAAACAGCATTTGTAGCTGGTCAAATAAACCTTAAACCCTAGAAGACTCACAATTACAAGGTGATAAATATGTAAATTTCCCTTTCTGAGTAAAACTAAAGGCTGTAGAGGTCCTAAGTTATTCTTCAGTTGTTGTACTGAAATTGCATTATGCTTTTTAGAAATTTCTTTCCTCAGTCCCAACAAAAATCACCTTAAAATCTTCTGCGATATGTAGCAGATTTCAGAAGTCCATATGGAAGTCAACTACTTAAAAGTTACTGAATTGAGTTAAACATCAAAATTGAGAAAGATTTAACTCCATTCTACTTAAGAGAAATTGCTGGTTCAGCAACAGAGGACAAGAGAAGGGAGCCAGTTCATGATTCCACTGGGGTACTAAGAGTTCAAGGATATTCTCCTAGCTATGTTAACACAGGGATCTTTTTTGGTCTGAGTAGGACCTAAAATTTGGCAAGATTTTTCACATTTACTCCACATTAGATACAGAACTCCAAGATAAGACTGGTACTTGCTAAATTCCCATTTTCCCATTCCTGTCCTTAAAATTCAGATTCTTGAAATGTTCATGTCACAAAATAAGACCAAGTTGCACATGGGTTGAGAAAAAAACAGTACTTCAGTAACTAACATGTGGATCTTCTTGACACCATGAGAGGTCAATTATTATGGGAAGGTTGATACAATACTATTGTAATGATACCATTTACACATGACTCATTTCACATATATAACAGAGATGATAACTGAGAAATGCCTGAAAATAGATTTTATTTGAGGGACAACCTTATGTATTCAATTTCTTCATGTTTATTCTATGTGTACCTAAGTATGTATTGTACAAGGCTAAAACAGAAGCTAAAGACACTTTACCTACAAAGTCCCAGAGGCCTCATAAATGTATATTTCTACAATAAAACAGCAACAACAATTTAGGCTCAAGTATTGAAATATAAGTAAAACATTTAAATAAGCAAGCAAAAGTCACCCAGAATATACATTTTAAAATGTACTGCCAATATACCATCACCTGATGTTCATAAAACTCACTAAATTCACATTGCACAATGCCATTTGTTTGGTTTCCATAGGAAAACTTTTAAAAATTCTCATTTATGGAGCGGGACTGATAGCTCAGCAAACTAAATTGCCTGCTTAGGTAGAGTGCAGCAGGTCCCACCCTTGGGGAGAGCTGAGATGGCGATTGACACAGGGTGCAGTGGTGTGCGCCTGTAATCCCAGCACTTTAGAAGCTGAAAACAAGAGAATCACTACAAGTCCGATCTACGTCGTGAGATCCCTGTAGTTCCTGTAGGCCCTGTCCTAAATACAGAAAAAAATTCTCATTTATGTATAGAGTGTGAAAAATGGTAACACATAAATAAGGTAGACAAACAGAAGGGTGCAGAAAGCACATGTAAGATGTCTATGCACTAGTTAGTAAGTGGTTACAGTTGTGAAAAGATCTGGCATGCTAATACACACTCACTAAGACCTGTTACAAAGGCACTAAGAGCAAGATGGCTTGCAGACTCTGCATTTAAGTTGTTATCTAGGCCCCCAAATATTGACAGAGTGCCAGATTCTACAAAACTATTGACATACACAGACAGCCACAGCTCCAGACACCTCCCAGAGCCTTTAAATGTCACAGAGAAATGAATTTTCATGAGAGACAGAGACAGAGACAGAGACAAAGAGAGATAGTCAGAATGCAGAGTGAGTAGAAGGAAAAGAAAGAAAAATCACTTCTGTAATGCTGACAGGCTAGCATGTGGCAACTCATCTCAAAAGCTCAAGCAGAACTCCTGACAAAGGCTATGAGCATGTCTTCTGAATGTATTGTGTTCTCTGGTACACGGGCAACCTTAAACAGTACAACTAGCACAAACAATGTCTCTAAAATGTACCTCGACTTAGTATAATTTTCTTACATATTTTATATAGTTTTGGCCTATTAGTCTATTTGTTAATCTGTATATATGACAATAAGCTTAAAAGGTCTTACCAAATTAATAAATGAATCTGATGCTAGCAAAATAAAAGGAAGATATAGATGAAAAGAAGGGGAAAGAAGTAAAAATGTTATTTATATATGCGGTAATTCCCTACAATGAATGTAACAAGTAAGGACTTAAAATATGTACTCATAAAAATAAGAATAGTAAAAAATTTTAAAAATAGAGTTAAAAGAATATCCATTATGCAATAGCTTCAACAAACTAGTTCTAACAAACAAAATATGATTCAAATATAAATTTCAGCTAGCTGCAAATTCAAAATAAAACAAAGTGAGGGAGCACAGGTAGAAATAAACATGAGGAAAGTCTCTTAAATGATGTTCTCCATACATATTAACAGTTGAAAATCAGGGTGCCATGAAATATGTTTCTCACCAAGGTTCAGCTGTGTTCTCTGACAGTTTCTTTCCAGACTCCCTTCAGAAGTTGTGATACTTGGTGGGCTTATCACAGGAAATGAAGGGATCCCTTCTTCCTCCACTTCTCTTTTCCTATTTTTCCACAGAAATCTTCTGCTGGGAAATATGCGAGGTAAATCAGTTACATGATATATGATTATAATAGAATAAACACCATGGTTATACTCAAGCAATCAATTATTTCTTAGAAACTATGTGTAA
Source organism: Myocastor coypus (assembly GCA_004027025.1). Taxonomy (NCBI): domain Eukaryota; kingdom Metazoa; phylum Chordata; class Mammalia; order Rodentia; family Myocastoridae; genus Myocastor; species Myocastor coypus. The sequence continues at coordinate 63,163 of PVJA010003236.1, forward strand.
CTCAATATATTTTAGATGTAAATGAAGTTTTTTTTTTTTTTTTACTTGGAAAATCTTCATCTGCTGAGGGCATTTTTTCTTGACCTGATATACTGCACCATTAAAAGGAGCCACACTTTCAAGGTTAGGATATGGCTTGCTTGTGTATTTACTTTTCTGTACTGGACTTGTACAATCTCCATATTTTACATGGATCAATCATGCCAAAACCACCAGAAATTCTTTCTTTAGAGATATTTTGGTGAATGTTTTCCAAAAACATCTTCATCAAAATGGTTTCACCAAGTCTCAGTGGCTTTTTTTTTTTTGTTGCTAGAATTAGAATAAACTTTGGTATAAATTTTTCTTTTGCATCTAGCTCTCTTCATCATGGGTACTAGGAGGTAGGCAGAGAATAAGGTTCCACAGCTTAAATATTTAACAAGTTTTTTTTTTTTTTTTTTTACTACTTTTCTTTTCCATGTTATGGGGTCAAATGAAAGGATTTAGATTTCCTGCCATGGAAAAAATAATTATTTTGCCTGTTTTAAAAGGCTTTTATTTTGAAGACAAAATCAGTTTTAACTCAAATGGAAATTGCAGTAAAATCTCAGACACTGTAACCAGTGATGGCTTTAAAATTCTACAGAAGTAGTCCAACTTCAGTGTGAGGCCACAATTCAGCTAGGATCACAAAGAGACGTTATCCACTTTGCCCATGGCCATTCTGACATTTCAAATAGTAAAAATTTTATATTGTATAATCAAGGCTCAAGGCAATCTTCTTCAGTGAGTTACACACACACATACACAAACACACACAAACACACACGCCCCTAGAAACCTACACATACAATGATTTTCTCCTGTGACCATATAATAAACACAGGAGTTTGAGTTATCTTAGACTAAGATTGAGTAAACATTTTTAAAAAGTTTTTTTTTTTTATTATTTAAGGAATAATACACACTAAATATTGAGTTGGTTGGTTAAAGTAAACTTTGGTAAACATATGCAAAAGTACTATAAAATTGTTAAAAAGATTGTAAGACATTATGCATGATACAATGCCTCCTATAAGAATAAAACTGACATACATAATAGTATATACACAGATTTATATATATATACAATTATGTATATATATATGTATATATATACACACACACAAATTTTTTTCTGGGAGGCTATAGGAAACAAGATACATTTGAAGATATTTGGGGTTAATGAGAAAGATATTTTTAATCTAATGTATATTATGCTGTTTTGTCTGACATTTGCAATCATTCATTTGAAAGATAAAGCCATACATTGCTAAGTGGCAAGGTTATAAGAAACTTTTCTTTATATTGGAGCATTTATCATGTGTTATTTTAAAAAAGAAATATATCCAGATTAAATTAGGTAAAAGTGATTTTACAAAAACAAACAAACAAACAAAAAAAACCCCAAAACAAACTTGAGGATAGAACATGGCATTTCTTTGATAATTATCAAAGAAAAAGAGCTGGAGGCAGAGGTGGCCTCATGATGCCACACAGTCATAATGTAGGGCCGGTGAGATGGTTTAGAGGTCTAAAGTGCCTGGTTAGGAAAGCTTAGGTAATCGCAGGGACTGAGGTATGTATGTATGTATGTATGTATGTATGTATGTATTTATTTATTTATTTATTTATCTATCTATTTATATTTTTTATGGCCAGCTCAGCCTACCCTGAGGGCAGGGCTGGCACAGCATGTGGTTCTGGGGATCGAACTGTGGTCCCTGCAGCCGCCTAAGCGTTCCTAAGCAGGCGCTTTAGACCATTGAGCCATCCTGCCTGAGGTTTGATCTCTTGCACCACATGCTGAGCGCCAGTCCCACCCCCAGGGCCGGCTGAGACAGCCATTAAAAAAAAATCATTATGTTTGCACTAAAATACTTTGTATAGGACTCAGGAATGTTTTTGTCTTCTGAGAGCACAGAGATGTTTTTCTAAAACGTGCACTGACTTATTCTTTTTTCACAGCCTAAGGAAGAGAGGTGGTGTTTCATAGTAGTTAAACAATACCTTAAAAATTGTTCTTTGTTGAGGATCATTTTTTGAAAAATGGTATAAAACTATTACATGAAAAGCACTGGATGCTATTGTCCATCTTTTAAGCAACACTTTCTCTTTTCAAGAAATTCTAATTGATTTTCACTGTTGTTGCTAGTCATGAAGAGACAAAGCTTGAAAATTTTATGGCTCTTAATTGCTTTTTACAGATTGGGTGGTTTACTCATTTTTATTTCCAAGGTACCTGTATTTTTGTTGTTGTTAATGTTGTTTCCATTTAATAAATGAGAAAATGTAGGCTTCAAATGTCAAAAACTTGCCCAATGTCACAGATCTGTTAAAAAGCTATGAAGATGCAAATCTCTAGCAGGCTGATGCCAAAGCTTCATTCAAATCATTTTTCAGATTAGATTTAATGACTCTCTATTCAGAAGTCTAAACAACACCCAGTGCTTTCTCTTTTTTCCTATTATTCTGTGTGTGCACATGTGCACATGCATGTGTGTGTGTGTGTGTGTGTGAGAGAGAGAGAGAGAGAGAGAGAGAGAGAGAGACCCAAAGCATAAAAGATTTCAAATTAAATATTAGAACATTTCTATATAACTCCATTCTCCATTATCCTCACCTGTAGACCACATAGCACCTACCAGAGGTTTATTATGAAGATCAAATGAGATATTATGATGAAAGCACTTAGTATACCTAAAATAAAACATTATCATTATTGCCATACAAGTTTTGCTCCTTCGCATAATGGATGTGTTCTGGAGAAGGTGATTATGAAAATGTATAGGCTTAACTTTTATTATCAAATCACAGAGCAATTACATTATAAAGTAACAGAAAAATATTCCTAACAGATTGAGATGAGCACTTGATGCAAGGCAGGGGGTTCAGGAGAAGAATGCATCTATGGTTGCTTTACTGAGAGCAGTCTGTGAGTGGGCTGCAGTTTTAGATCCTATCTCCCTCTCCCGAGTCACTTTGGTATTTGATTTTACTCCAGCAATTTTTAGACATGATTTCCTTCCTCTTTATTGACTGATTACAAGTTCTAATGAGATGTTTTTACAACCGCAATACTTCATTTGAAGGTCCTATCTTAGACACCATATATAATAGAAACTTTCTTTAATATGAAAGTCTCAATTAGGTATGTTAGTGTTCTGTGTACTCTGTATGTTGGATACCTGTTTCAGTCAAATGTATTGAAAGAATGTGCATTAGCTTCATCATATTCATTATATAGAAAAGTTTCTGGTCAGGAACTATGTCTTCTGCTTTCTTAGAAACCTTACACTTACTAGTGAGGGATATAAATAAAATGAAACCTTAAATAGTACTGATTTCACCTTCTACTCATAACCAAACCTGACTCTGGCTGAAGAGCTATTTTTTCCCTCTGGTCTCATCAGATATAAGAATGTCATGTTACTGACTCAGGCCAAACTACACACTCCCACGCTGTCCTTCATGCCAACAGGCTGCTGCATTTTGGGGGCTTGCCTTTTCTTGAGGCACCAGGACATTTACTTAAGTAAATACTTTGATGTCATCTCTCAGGACATTCTTTTACTTGTGGAAAATATTTAGAAAGAATGGGATTTGAAAAATAAATCATCTGCTATTCAGATCTTGGGGATAGCAAGGATGTTTTAAAATACCAAATGCACTAATCAAGGATACAAAAGCCTTGTTAAATGTATTCATTCTTATCTTTAGAACTCAAGTAGGAAACAAGATCCAACCTCAGCATGTCAACCAGTATTAAGTGAAAGAGGTCAGTATAGTCCTACATCCAGATGAGCTAGCTAAGGCATATCAATTCAAAAATATTATCCGTAAATTGTAAAAGGAGTTCTTGTTCCACATTATCTTGCATATGCTGTCAGCCTGGAGAGCAACCAGGCAACCTCTCTGGTTGTAGAAAAATTCATACAGGTGCACTTATAGTGTATTCGATATTCTGCTATAAGCAGATTTTAGGATCTATTCAAATTATATTAATTTTGCTGTTTTTGGTAGTTTCATTTCTATTTCTATTCTCTACCTTATAGTTTTATTATTTCTAAAGAAAAATTCAACCATTTATTTATTCATTCATTCACTATAAATATCAAGTATCTCAAGGAAGAATTGTTAGATGACTGATAGCTAAATAGAGATAGGTAAATAGTTAGACAGATAGATATCTAGATAAAACAAATACAAAGCATGCTCTCATAAAATGGCTAAAAGAAGGAGATTCCAGAGGGAGAATACATTATATACTTGTGATTTTAGAGTATAAAGGATGAGGATAAATCATTTGAGGCAGAATAAACAGCATGGATCAAAATCAGCTGACTTATTAGCATGAATTAAGAAAAGCAAATAATTTGGTTTGTGAAAAAGAGTAATAATAAAAAAATGAGAAGGTAAATTAAAACTAGATCATAGAGGAACATGAATATCAGTTGAAGGATAATATTCTGAAAAGTATAGTCAACCACTCTCTAGCTTTCATAATCTCTGTGTACTACAGTATAATCCTTAATAATCTTTGATTCTTCAGGCTCTGGATGTGTTATGTTATATAACTGGGGAAGAAAAGTCCTCATAGTTAAAGATTCCTTTGTCAGCTGCCATGAGTCACCTACTGAAGTTAATCATACCACACGATTTTGAAAAGGCTCTTGCCAGATTCTAAACACATTAACATTGGTCTTTCATTCACAACTGTAAATTCTACAGTATTGCCTGAAGGCTGATAGAAGGCTGACTGAAATGAGAGGTATCATGAGAACATGTGAGATGGCTACAGAAACGTTTCACAAAAGCTATCATTTGATTTGCCTACTGGCAACATCTTTATAATTGACTGGTTAGTTACATGTCTACTTCATTTCTCCCTCTGACACTGAAAGTCATTTTAGTAAAGGTCAAATACTGAGGTCTTCTTCAATATCCTTTAAGGTTCACTGTTAGATGTTTAGGATTCTCTGGTTCTAGTCATCACAGAGAAAGTCTTTCCTTGCACTGTTTCTACTACCTCTTTTTTGTCCCTTTTGCATGCATCGACTGTGCATATACTCTTTTCTCTATACATGTGTTTTTTTCAGCACCTCCTTCCTAAATACTAGGCTCTTTGAAAACAATAACTGTTTCTGTATGTTTGTGTTTCCTATGTAACCTCTAGCATCTAAAACAGATACTATACTTCTTGAAGCACTACTTTTGAAGATGAAAAGATGAAAGCAAAATATAGAGAATATTCTCATACCAGTTTGTATGGTACTGTCATAGAGATTTTAGTGTTGAGTTGCTTATGGTTGTAAAATGTGAACCAATAAATACTGTAATATCATGAGCATATAGCTTCTCTATTAGCACGTGGTCTCAAAGAAACAAATAAGCAAATGAATTATCAAAGAATAATATAGAAAAACAGACGAACACTTTAGAAGGTTTAATGTGCTTGTTAATTTTAATTTTTAAATCAACATCATTTTCTTCCGTTGTAATTATGGAAAGCAGAGAGGAAAGAGATTTAATGCATTTTGCAAATATTAGGTCAGGCACAGCTCATCAAGCTCTAACGGTATGGTTTCTTCTCCTCACATCATCTTTAAACCTGAAAATATCTTTTGGATGAAAAATATCACACAGTGGATCATTGTTTGGTAATATAAAATTAAAAGTAAAAATGCTAAAAGAAAAAAAAAACTTAGTGAATTCTTTCATATCTTGCCATGGGAAAAGGCTCTAAGTTTATCTATAACTTCTATATGACTGGAAGCCATATAGAATATGGGTAAAACAGATTATATGAAAAAGAAACTTCTACATGGTAAAAATTCCATAATATACAAAGTAATTAAAAGATAAAATGGAAACATTTTTTATATCACATATAAAGTGACTATCACTAAATAAATCAGAACAAATCAATAGAAAAATACCCACAACCTTATAGAAATAAAAGTCAAAAGACATAAACAGAAAAAGAAAATAATACTATTAGACATATAAAAGATGCTTAACACCACTACACCACTTTTTTTTTTTTTTTTTTTTTTTTTTTTTTTTTTTTTTTTTTTTTTTTTTTTTTTTTTGAAATCGGGGATTGAATTCAGGACCTTGCACTTGCCAGGCAGGCACTTGTGCACCTGAGCTACCTCCCTGGACTTTAACATCACCAATAAGAAAAATGCAAATTAAAACTATACCAAAATGCTATGTTTTACTTATACAATTGTTAAAAATGTGAAGTCTAAAGAGAATACTCTTGCTTAGGCTAGGGTAAAATGGTACTTCCATATATTACGTTATGGTGCTTCTAAGAAATCCAATCCCTGCTAAGATCAGTTTCTCTAAATTTAAGAAGTATGAGGGCCAGCCTATTAGCTCAGTGGATTTAAGTGCCTGCAAGCAGGTGCAGGAGCCAAGGTTCAATCCCAGGGCCTGCCATGCTGGCCCAATCCTGCCCACAGGGCATGCTGAGATGGCAATTGAGATTGGGCATGATGGTGGTGTGCACCTGTAATGCCAGCTCTTGGGAGGTTGTAAATAGGCCGATCAATGTGAGTCTGATCCATTGGTGAGACCCTGAACACCTTGCAGACCCTTGAAGTATGTATTTCTGAGTAATTTTATCTCTAAGAATTAATCCTAAGGATGAGTTTGCATATTTGTGAAACTATTTGCTCAAAAGTATTGCTTGAAATAGTAACAATTGTCTAACAGTAAGGACTAGTAGAATAAACCAGGATGTATTCTACATGACAAATTGCTTTATACGTGGAAAAAAGATTAATTGATATAGAAGTATCTTTAAGAAATACTGGACAATGTAAAATTGAGCAACACTAAAAATTGAGAAACACTGTGAACATTGAGAAACACATAGAAATTGTACCAAAGAATGCAAAACTGAGAAAAGTTTATAAAACTTGTTATGTGAAGAGATGAGGAATATATATATGTATATATATATATTCCATTTTAAGAACAGTAGAAAACTATTTAAGAAAGAACTAAGCAAGAAAATTTCATAAAAAGTGAAATAAAAATTGCACTGTAATAATGAAATGGTTCCTGTATCCCTTAAATTCCTTTGATTTTCAGCCATTGGCATAACCATGCATGAAAATATTTAAAATAATGAGTATAATATCTTCTTTAGTTAGTTGATACATATCAAGATTTTCAAGAATCACATGATATATTCAGTATTTTTGGGATTAATCTGAGGCAGAACATGACACCAGAATAATATTGATAATAACATAGCAGACCTATTTTTGTAAAATAAACCATGTAGTTTATTTTACTGGTAAAATACTGGTAAAACCATGTATTTACTGGTCAAAAACTATAGCATTAATCCAATAAACTACTTCCCCAAAGACTTCCTCATTTTATAGTGAGAGTGCTATCTGGAACAACGTAAAAATCACACAAAAGAAAGCTTCAAATTTACTTTATTCATCTTACTAGTGCTTTAGTAAACGGTTAATGAGTGAGGTATCCATTCTGTGTAAGACTTTCTTCTGTTAGGTTCTATTACTTTATTTCAGGCAATGCTTTTGAAAAATTATTGTAGATATGTATGGAATATTCACTCATTTATTCATTCATTCATTTATATAAAATATCCAAATTTTCTGTGTCTTTTGTTAGTACTAGATACACAGAGATAAAAGATAGTCTCTGCCCTCAAATATTTCAATCTAGTTGGGAAATGGGAAAGTAAATAAACAGCTAACTTTTTTTGGGTGATAAGTTCTCATAATGGCTTTAAGCATATATATCTGTGGGAGAACAAAGATGTAGGAACCTGAGTTTTAATGAAAAGGCTCAATAATGAGTTTAAGGATATGATGCTTTAGTTGAAACTTGAAGAAAGATTAAGGAGGACAAAAAGAGATAAAACAGTGGTAGATATAATAGCAGGAAAAAATTCACATATGAACCAATCAAAAAATCGTAGGTGGTTCCAGATAGAGCACAGAATAATATTTGGGAATGGGAAGAGTTGAGTTTTCAGGTCCACTGAGAATACGATGAAAATACAAGTTTAGATGATTAGGGAAGCCAGACGCTTGAATGAAGAGAAAAAAGTCCACCAGGCTGAGTTTAGTGAGAAGAATGTCATCAACAGAGAACTGCACTCAGTGTACACACATCTATTTCTAGGGATGGTGAAGAAGCTAAAGGCACTGATTCCTAGTTGTCAGAGATGAACAGGACTATTCCAAATACTATTCCCCTGACTATTATCTAATCTCTTTTGTTGTCTATGGAACCATAGCTCTTACCCATCAATAAATTCATTCAGTCCCTGTAATCAACTCTGATTAGTGTTGTTTAACACCAATCTTTCCTACTTTTTTTCAAAGAAAGATACCAATCAGCTGCTGCACACCCCTGCTTGTTAAAAGCAGCACCTCTCCTGCTGACTTACCCTTCTCTTAATCAAAAGGGCAGGAGGAAGCAGTTGGGATTCACTTTCCTTTTTTTTTTCTTTCAAAGTACACAAATGTCAACTTCCTCAAGGATGTTTGGTATAGCTGAGTTCAGTCATGTAACATACAAAGTCAGCTTGATCAAAAGGTTACAGGCTGCCCACTGCTAAAATGGAAGGAGAAAAGGAAACCACAGGCTTCCCTGAAGTGTGAATGAGTGCATAGGCCACAGTCACATGTGTATTTACACTGTCATGCTGGGCTAACAAGGGAGTTTAAAAATATAAACTCCACCACTATACTTTTATACTCCCCTGTCTTTATCTCTGAACTTCTGAAGCAGCTATCTATCTATCTATCTATCTATCTATCTATCTATCTATCTATCATCTATCTATCTATTCCCCCTCCTAGCCCAGTGGTTACTAACAGCTTTATAGCAACCCTACAGCCATGAGCATTTTTGTGTGATAAAATTATTTTTACTACAATTTCCCCAACATTTAGCTGCAGAGTATACTTTTTAATACTTCTATGGGCATGAAAATGTTAGTGTCTAGTACAGGCACAAGCTTGTCCATTCATACATTCTCCTCCTCTTAAAAAATCAGTGTCTATTATGATAAACTTTTTTTTATCATAACCAATTTAAAAACTCATGTCAATAACTGGCCTGAAAGACACTTCTAATAGTATGATGCAGGAAGTGAGTTTCTTGAGGAGTTATTTTACAGTAAATTGTGACTCAAATTGATTTTAGAAACAGAGAAATACTGTAAATAATAGCAGTATTTATGGGCATATGTAAACCTTGATATGTATATATATATATATATATATATATATATATATATCCCATGAAGCAAAAGCTTATCATAAATACTTATGGTATTCCAACAAGAGTATGAGAATTACTTAATGTTTGTAACAATGTGCATGTGGTGTGATTTACAAATAGCACTGTGTGGAGCCTCATCACTATTCAAATGTAAAAACTGAAGTCATGAAGATACATACAAGTATAGACATACATCTCTGTGTTTTAGCCAGACATAGAACTTAAGATCCAAATTTTTTATCGGGTGCTTTTTATATGATGACCATTCATTAGACGGGGATAACAAGTGACAGGAAAGGAAACACAAAGTCTTAAGATCATCACAATGGAGTAATAAGGAGAGATACGAGATATTTTTAGAAAGCAACAATAATTTTGGTTTAAAAACAACATTGTTTCACTTGAAATACTTCAAAGTTCTTAGGAACAGACTAGGGAGAATATTTTCAGGAGGATAACTTTTTTTTCATGCCACTGAGATATTTTCATGGTGCAGAGGATAATTTTCATATGGAATACAGTCATACATCATATACCTTTTATATATTTTGAAAAAGATCTCTTGGAGCACAGTTTCCAAACTTTCCTAGTCATAACAATCTACTAGACTTTAGATCTAAAAGGCAAATGTCCTCTATAGAAGTTTTTAAATCTGAGTTAGGCTTAGGAATGTGCATATTTCACACGTGACCCTGATAATTCTTAGGATCAAGGATGTTTAGGAAATACTGTCCTAGAGAAACCTTGGCCACAACAAGTTAAACATTCTTCATTTCTAATGAATCATCCATTTCTGTGTTTCTGCTGTTACTCTTAAGCTAGTACAGACTTTGATAGCAAACCATAGGCTCATATGCTCTTTTAAAATAACTTTATATTCATAGCTTGGTCAATAACCTTTAACTGCCTAGTTTCTTTTCATTATGGCCATATTTTTTGATTATTAATTTCTACCCCATTGGAAGTGATTTCAGAAAAACCAGTCTGTCTTTTTTCATTTCAAGGATATTAATATTAATAACAGCAGTAGCAGCAGCAGCAGCAAAAACAACAAAGCAACCTTGAAACAATAAAATAGGAAAAGATAACTCCATGTTTGAGCCCAGTGCTGGTCCTTCTTGGAGAAAAAGCTATATCATACCTTTTGAAAGCTAGAAATAAGCCCTTTCAAATCATCTCATCCTTTATTCTGTCAATTTCTTCACCAATTCAGCCTGAGAAAAAACACTTCTGCTCTTTCACTTGTTTTAGAAAGACACAATCAGAAATATTAGGATGAGCTCACTTGTGGGTGTCTTTTAGTTGGCCTTCTATTAAATAGATATCAAGCCAATTTAATCAAGAAACAATATTTCTGTTACTTCTTTTGCAATAATTCCAAACTTTCAGAGACAAATTAAATTTTCAGGAAAAATAGTCTATATCTTCTTAAGCAGGACAAGGAAGGACAATGATTATTTAAAAAACCTGTTAATTGTGGTTTTATTGTAGTTACATTAAGAATTGCACAATTAATTTCTATTACCAAATTAAACTGGCAATTTGGACTAGATTTAGTACACATGTTTGTTTGCATGTCTTGCTTTGCTAGATGTAATATTAAATTCAGCTTATCACCAAAATGATCTTAAATTGGGACAAGAGTCCTTTTTCTCATAAGGAATATTATAGAGCAAGATTATGAAGGTCATTGATGTATAGAGCTGTAGGGGAATGAGAATTTCTAAGATAGCCTAGTTTAGTAGACTATTTTTCTTAGAAGGTTGAATCATAGTAATTCTTCCTACTGGGAAAGAATTTATCTCTTGAGTAGGGCAGAGGCTAAGACACAGTGAGGGGTACAGCATACAGCACGAAATACATTCAAAGGGCAGCATCAAAACAGCATAACAGACAGTGCCTGGAGATAACAAAGATATGAGGACTTGTGAGGCACAGTGAAAGAATAGAGATGATAAATTATGATAGCCAAGCATATTTTGGATAGTCGATTGGTCACAGGAGCACTAGAATTTGAATTTTGATAGACGTCAGCGCTAGATCCCAGTGAGAACAAGGAATAAGTTTCCTATACTCTTCTCCAGAAGTTAAATGGTAAAGCTACAGCAACCACAGCCATGGCAGCAGCAGTAGCAGCAGCAGCAGCAGCAGCAGCAGCAAAAGCATAACATCAACCTGTAGTTCTTACCTGTCAAAGAGCTGTGCCCTGTCTGCTTCTACTGACAGGCACATAAACACAGAGATCTGTCAACAAGTACATATTTATGTATATCTATAGCTCCTTCACACAGACCTTCAGAGAATTCATAACAGCTCCCACTGGTTTAACACATGCACCAACTAATGGGGTGAGACCTATTATTCACAAATGGGTAAAAAGGAACATCTGTATGCAGGTCTTAACCTCATCTTGTGGGCAGAATTCTGTCATTTCCAAGTATGCTGATAGGTTTCCTATTCATACAGTCCTGTTCCATTTTCCAAATATTCTTCCTGTAAGTGGTGCTACTCTGCACTGTGTGAACACAGGTTTGACAAGCAAAGGTGGCAATTTCACATTCTCTATCCCAACTGATGGGCAAGTTAGATTTAATATGCATCTGAGATTGATTGGTTGGGGAGGCAGCAGATCTTGGCATTTAAGAGGCAACTTCTACATTATAAAAAAGGAACTTAGGATGCAAAAGTCAGAGGTTTGCACATGTTTAAAATCCAAGAAATTAGAAGATTGTACAAATGTATATGTGATCTAATGAGGCCACACATATGTTAACGCCAGAAGCTAAAGAGAAAACTAAAAAAAAACTAAGTCAGGGTTCTGCCTAAAAGGACATAGTGGAACAACATGCACTTAACTATACAACAGGTTACTTTTCTTAAGAAAGGAACAAAGCAAAGTGTTAATATAATTCAGTTAACAGAAATTAAATAAATATGTCATATATTGGTCAAACTCCGAATCTTCCAAAAATGTCAGAACTATCCAAGAAAGGTCAACTGGATGCACAAGAGTGAAAATGGGTAAACCAGGAATACAGCAAAAGCACTTTAATGAGCACTGTTTGTCATGAGGTCCCAGAGTACTCCTGTGATCTCTGGAAATGTTTCAGGGTAGTGACAAAACTTGGGACAGTCTTGATATCTCTGGTAGAATATACTTTCTCCTGTGGCTTCCTTTCAGTGCTAATATGGTTGAACTGAAGAAAGAAGAAAATGTAGATGCTATTGTCATCCCAGGCATCTTGACTATACTGAGATTATGTATATATATATATATATATATATATATATGTATATATATACATATATATACATATATATATATATATGTATATATATACATATATATACATATATATATGTATATATATATATACATATATATTGCTCCTTCAGAATCTCTCTGAACAGAGCAGTACTCTATGTGTGCAAAATCTCCCATAGAATCTTGCATATCATTAACTTATAACCAAAAACCTAAGGAAATATGTGTGTTCTCTGAGTTTATGCTCAAAGCTATCAAACTCTGAGAGTTCTTTATAAACACAAAGTAATACAAATCACTGGAGGAGTGAGTGAACCTAATAGCTCAGCCCTCAACCTACCTCTGCCCCTTAAGGAGGAAGAGACTTCACTAAAATCACATCAAAAGACAAAGGGTGAGGAATTTAGGAAATTTTTTACAGTTAAAGATCTAGGTAGGTAATTTACGACTAGGATTAGGGCTGGTAGAGAAGAGACATGGAAAGTGCTGTTAATGTTTTTTGAAATACTTCTTTTGAAATTTCCTTAAATATGAATTATTAGATCTTCTATTGGTTTGTATCTATTTATTTATTTTTGTGGGACCAGGGATTGAACTCAGGCCCTCGTGCATGCCAGTGAAGTGCATATCCTACTGAGCTATCCCCCCAATCCCTGGTTTTTATCTAAATTAGTAGAACTGCTCTCTTCAAGTAGCATCTCAACTGGTCTAAAACCTCTCAATATATAGTTAACTTACAAAACACTGCCTTCATTATTTTTGCTTACCTGTGTAAAGTGCTTCAAATTATTCAGATAATCCTTATTGCATTCTAATTGCCTGACAGTCTTAGTTCTTATTTCCCACAAAGAGTAAATGCTGGAGTCTATGTGACTTTCCAAGTTTGTATCCTAACATTCACCAATGAGAATTTCATTTCTAATGTAATTTCACTCTTTACACATCTTCACTTCAACTGGTTGGAAATTTTCTCTATTCTCCCTGCTTTCTTTTTTCTAAATCACACTAGTAGCTACCACCTTCATATCTTTCCTAAAGCCCTTTTATTCCTTCAGTCTTCAATGCCAAGCCTTTAGATTTACAGCTAAAGTTCTCCCTCTATCATCAAGTCCTCCTGATAGTAGGCCACCATGATGCAGATTTCTGAAACATTCACTATCATCATTTATTGATATTTGAGTACAAACTATTGAGCTAATTATTTCTTTCCAGTTGATTTTAGTATCTAATTATTAATCTTAACAATAAAACTACAAAAAACTACATCATCCTTGAGAGCAGGTATTGTGTTTCTGATAATTGGTTAATATTGTTAACTACTGTGATAACTAATGGATAAGTTTGGCATTATACTTTTTATAAATTTAATCTCTTTAAATCTTTCCTGTTTTTCAAACACCAAAAGAAATTATTGAAAATAAATACAATAAGAATATATCAACTTGCAACTGCCAGTGGTTTTACTGGCTTAAATAAAGTTGCATTTTGCTATTAGCTTTTTTCTTTTTCACATGTAATATTTGCTATTTAGAACACTATTACAGTAATACCAACATTAATAAGGTTTGAGTATTTTTAGCACCACACTGTGGCTAAAGGAGGTATGGGGCAGGAGCTGGGGAGATAGCTCAGTGGCATAAGCATCTGCCTTGGAAGCATAAGACCCTGAGTTCTATCCCTGGTACATCATCATCATCATCATCACCATCATCATCATCATCATCATCAACAACAAAAGGGCTGGCCAGATAGCTCAGCAGACTAAAGTGCCTGCTAAGGCAGGCACAGGGATCAGAGTTTCATGAAACAGCAATTCCCAGTCCCTTGTCTGCCTAAGCAGTACCCTTAGTCCACTGAGCTGTCTGATTGGCCCTCATTGAGCTATCTGGCCAGCTCCAATTTGTTTATTTGTCCTGCACTTATTTATTGGACTAGAAATGTAATCATGAACTCATAAATATCTTTTGATTAGACCATACTTAACAGAATTTACAGTTTAGAAAAAATAGTTATGAACAGTTCAAATAATTAGATGAGAGTAGCTAGTGTGAGTAGGTAATATTATTGAGGTCTAGCAATGGACTGATCTTATATTGAGGCTTGAAACCTATGTTAAGTCTACATTCTGTACCAAGCATATTTCATCTAAAGCATGGACTGTGTGTTCTCTAATTAGGGTAAAACTGACATTAACAGGTAAAGTTTAAACCTGCAGCTGGGCTAAGCAAGCATTCCTAGGTAAGAGTGTGTGTGTGTGTGTGTGTGTTGTTTGTGCATGTAGGCTTTTCCTAACAGGTATAAACAATGAAATGAACCTATAGTGCAGGAATAAATACTGATGAGAAAGATGATATTTGTGATGATGAAAACAGCAGCAAATGTTCACTGAGTGTTTACTATATACTGGGTCTTGACTTAAATATTTTATAATTGCTAGATTTTGCATCATCACACTAATTCTATGATAAAAATAAATTTCTAATTAGCATCCTCCTCCTCCTCCTCTTCTTTTACAGATTTAAAAATTGAAGTGATGAGAATAAAATTGTTTTCCTAAGGTCACATAGCTCTTATGTCTGCAGTCTTAGTTATACTTATATACTGCTTAAACCAGGGAAAACAGAAAGAGAGCTGCAATCCCTCATTTTGAGGCTTAGTTCTGTCTGCATATTATGTGTGCTTTACATTCCCATGGATAAAGCAAGATTGAGGATATTCTTACCAGATCAGTAGTCATTATCAGAACCATGACAGTGGCACAATATATTGCTTAGGTATATAATGAGGTTATCATAGTGAAAGATGAGAAAGCTTTGATTCTCATAGAACTTAATTTGGAATTGTATTATTAAACAACCAAGAAATTACTGTGTTGGAAGTACTGGAACAACAGACAGATTAATATAATAACTGAAAATTTTGGCTTCAGTAAGTTCACTCAGAATGAGCTTCTACCTCTCTATGTCTTCCCTTTTCTACAAGGGAGTGTAAGAATTAGAAGATGACTATAAAATACGGTTATCATTTGATGAGTCATATATTCCATTATTATCTGTTAGTATTTTTATAAAAAAAGAATGTAGACAGATAAATCCCAAGATCATGCAAGAGAATGAGCAAGTAAAATGCCAATGGCATAATGGCTATAGTAGTTTAAATTGTAGTGTCCAATTTCAACAAAATTCATTGTTCACATGGGGACATAGTATGAAATTTTCATTAAAATCAAAGAAAAACATGTAACTTTGAGTTTTTACTTATTAGACAAGTCCAAAGCATAATCTAGTAAATGTTCTTTGATAATTTCAAATTCCTTAGAATGTAAACATTTAAACTATTTATTCCTGTTTCCTATTTGAATATATCTCAATATATACATCATCAAAATCCCTGATGTATAACTAGGAAGTCAATTTCATGGGATTCTATATAACTTGTATTTTACAGAACAAGATTATAGTATTGTTATTTTCACTAGTGTTATTTTCAAGGTAAAGGGGAAATGAATGGGGCAAGCATGCCAGGCTGTAAGGCACACTGTCTAGGTAAAGCTGAAAGTTTTTTTTTTTTTTCTCGTTTCAGCATGCTGGATGATACTAACTTGACACTGTCTTAAGCATAAAAAGAAGAACACTTTTGCAGTGAAGCTGTGGGGGCTGGTGCCTTGTCCCTTTTTATTATTTGACCTCCACTGAAAAATATAACTGGTTTAGCCCTTGAGCCTGTAGCAGCTACAAAGGTGACAGATATCTGTCATATTTTAGGACAGCTTATCACCTTAGCCCCTGAAGTGATTGAGTATTTATAGACACAAAGATAGAAATATAAAGCATATATGTATAAGCAGGAATCCCCTAGAGGTGGCGATTAGGACCAGGCAGTAATTTTAGCTTGAAGTTCCTATGACTTAAATAGCCACTTGAGCTCTGCTCTTGCAGTTTACGATGTCAATAGAACCCCTAAATGAAATTACAGCCTTCTGATACGCAGCAGGATAGCCTTTCTTTGCTATGCAATGTACATGGCCAGGAGAAATTGCTCTGTATATGGGGTTTCACTAAAGCAGAATTTATCATAAGGCTTCTCTGCTAAAATGCCATTATGCTGTTATTCACTGGATAACACATCTAATGACTTGGGGTGCACTTGATAGCCATGTTTCAGTGAACACAGACGCACATCCTGATGTGAACTGGGCACTCCAGTGATTCAAAGCGCTATCGATTTCAATTCTACTATAATTTACACCTGGCTTGTTTTGCCAATAGCTTGAACCCATGCTAACACTAGAACATACACATACAAGCGTTAGAGAAATCAGAAATGAAATAGAAAAAAAATGCAAGCAGCAAACTTTCCAGGATTCTTCCTTTGTAAAAATCTCCCTTGATGCTAATTAAATATTCTGCACAACTGTCATTGTTACACTTGGACATTTCCTCTGATAGCTTTGTCTAATGGTGAGAATAATAACAACCTTTTATGTGTGTGCAACTGAGTAGTTCTAAAACAAGATTTGGGGGCCAAGCATTTTGGCTTGTCTACACCTACTACAGTGAATGGCACATAATCTTTGAAACCTTTTTCTCTCTTCATTCTATGAATGTGGTATACTACAAAGATCTGTTTTCTTTCACCATCTTTCAGTATATTTTACTTGAGAACTGTCCATTCCATAATTATAACTCTCATCATGGAGAGGATGTTTCAGAAGACTGTGCATCTTTTGTGCTTGATCCTGACTTCTCTCCAGTATTTCTGACTAAAGCCAATTATAGTACTTACTAGACATTAATCTAGGGGCCTCTGTAACATCCCCAAATTAAATAGATTCAAAAGCAAATTTATTCTCTGTATAAGACCTACTCCTTGGCTGGTGGTATTGCTCAGTGGCACAGCAGCTGCATGGCAGGTGCCAGGTCCTGAGTTTGATTTTATGTAAAAGTCATACTGCTCTTCACCTACCTACCTTCCTTCCTTCCTTCCTTCCTTCCTTCCTTCCTTCCTTCCTTCCTCCCTTCCTTCTTTTCTTTCTTTCATGCAGGATCTCACTATGCTGCTCTGACTCACAGTGATTCTCCTGTTTTCTGCCTTCCAAGTGCTAGAATTACAGGTGTGCACCACCACACCAGGACTCCATTGCTGGCTCAGTGTGAATTCTGGCCCCTGTGCTTCCCTAAGCAAGCACTTAGTCCATTGAGCTATACTGCTGGTCTTTTCATCACTTTTCTTGCTCAGTTGTGTAAGGCAGAAATTTGACTGCAATCTGAAATTCCTTCTTCTCTGGATGACCAGCCTAAAGGCTATTAAACTGTGTCTATTCATTCAGCCTCTTATCTCTTGAACACGTCTCTTCTTCTTGTATCTATTCCCATAGTTATTGTCCTAGTTCAGGATTTCATTGTTTCCTGTCTGAACAATTTAAGTTGCCTCTTAACTCATTTCTCTGCCTCTATTCTCCCATTCTTATAATCTATCGTCCTCTCTGCGGCTAGGGTGATCCTCTGCAATGCAATGTGATCATTAACCTTTTCTACTTAGAACTTTTCAATGGCTCCCCAAATGCTGCAACGTGAAGTTAAAACATCTTTGCATGGCAATCAATGCCCAACATGATTGTTCCCTGCCTACATATACAGCAACATCACTTCTCCCCACTCCCCTACTAAACATCAGTGATACTGTTCCCCAACTCCGCAATACTGTTTCCCATTAAAGTGCCTTTGGCCCTCCTGGTCCTCTTACTGAATTCTTTTCCTCTCTCTGACCATCTGGGAAAATCCTTCAGGCCTAGCAAAGATTTATTACATCTTCTGTGAAACTAACCCTGAATCTTCACTCGAGGGTACATTTAGCTGAACATTCACTACTTTTTTTAATATTATTCAGCATACCATATTATTCTAACTTGTTTCTATCTATCTTGCCTGTGGAGAGGAATTTATCGCTGTGTCCTAATTAGTCTCTGTGTTGTCAGTAACCAAGCCACAACCTTCATATAGCACATACAGGCCTAGGAGAGGAGCCCTTCACTGTCTCCATTACATCTTCCATTTTCCTGTTTTTCTACTCTGATTCTGCCATCCATATTTTCTTGCAATCATTCAAACTTGGAAGATACATTTTTCTTTAGTACTGGAGATTGAATCCAGGGTCTTGAACTTAGCACTATCCCCAGTTCTGTTTAAAAATTTATATTGAGATGGGACTAAGTTACTCAGCCTGGTCTTGAAATTGCAATCCTCCTGCTTCAGCCTTCAGAGTAGTTGTAATTATAGGTATGTGCCACTGTGTGAGCCAGATATAGTCTTTCTGTGTTGTATAACACTTTATTTTTATATGTATATATGAGTTTAAAAATTAATTTTAAAATTTAAATTAAATTTATTTTTATGTAAATATATGCAGTATACACTAATATGACATATAATGTTTCAATAAATGTATAGACTATGCAATGTTTACATAAAGTTAAGCACAGATCCTCTGGCATTTATCATTTATTTACAGTGCAAACATTTTTTCAAAAACTTTTGTTCTAGCTTTAAAAAAAGTACAGCTCATAACTGCTATCAATCATTAGGGTACTGGGAAATAGCACAACTGAACTTCTTGTTCCTGTCTGTGACTTAGCATCCATTGACCAAGCTTTCCCTATCTCTTCCTCTCCCCTACTCCCTGGCCTCTGGCAAATACCATTCTACTCTCAACTTCTATGAGATCAACCAGGAACATTCTATTCAAGGCCTTCGCAGCTGATAGTTCTATTGCCAAACATATTCTTGCTTAGATGTCCATAAATTTGATTATTAAGCCTCAAGGAAGTCTGTTCTCAAACACTGTCCTCTCAATGAAACTTTCTCATCCTGCCTTTTTTGAAAATGTAGGCTTAGTTCCCTCTGCCTTTCTCTTTCTCCTTCCTCTACAGTTCTTTACAGTGCTTATCCCCACATAACCTGCTACATATTTTAGATATGTACTATATTTGTTTATCATCTCTTTAGAAAGTAAATTCTATAAGATCAGAGACTTCTTTTTCTTTTATCAACTATAAATTTGTCAGCCTGCAACATATTTTGACTTTCTCAATAAACATTTCTCAATCAATCAGTCAATTGTAGCTTTAGGCAAATAACTGACAGTATGGACTCAAAATGTTTTATGAATGAGTGTTAAATGCAGTTTTACTGAATGTAATGGAGAAACAGTCTTTGTACTTTGAACTTTGGGACATTATTGTCAGTCTAATCTCCTTGAGACAAATGAGGTAGACAAGTCCTTTAGGACTAAACTAAATATACATGGGTGGCTTAAGATTTGCTCTTTTTTTTGTTCAATTCACTATTGAAAGGCAGAGATGATTCTTATACTCTGCTGTGATCTAACATTTATTATACTATTTTGTTTCATTTTGCCTGGGAAGGCAATTAGCAGGAGGTGCAAGGTGCTAATACTTTTTATTATAGTTTATGTCTTTCTGTGTTTGGTGTTTTTCATAAAACAGATCTCTTTCTTTCATTTTCAAAAGTAGATTAGCCACTCATACAATTTTGCCCTCAGAGTGATTTGTACAGCACTACCCAGAGGACATTATACTACAAATCCTGCCAGAATGAACTGGAAGGTGAGTGTGGTATTTATAGCTTGAGGACGAACAGGTTGTATGGTGCCAAGTTTGTGCTAATGGAAATGTCCTCTATGTGTTAACACCAAAAGGAGAACAAATTCAACAGTAAAAAAATTCAGTTTTTGGCATGTCTGTGGAGAGTTAACTTTATATTGTTCAAGGGTTAATTATCCATTATGTGAATTACTTCTCTTTCTCCCTCAGGCTGATTATAACTAAGAATTCAGTTTACTAGAGAGTAAGTAAGGAAAAGTAAAGAAAGAAAAATGAAGACCCTATTTATATATATTAGAAGCTCCAAAAAACAATTTTGTTTAAAAGACAGAATCAGATATAGTTGGTGGGGGGGATTGTCAAGTTGATTGACCAATGATAATAGATGAGATTAAAGTATTGTTTGCTCATTATTGTTGTTGCCTTTATTTATTGCTTATTAAAGTCAGTTTGCACTCTATGAAATTATTCTCTATATATGGTTTATATCAGCAGCATATTATTGTTGGTGTCAGAATGGGGATTGAACAAGTGGTACAGTAGAGGCTGGCTCAACTTGGTGTTCTTCTCCTTTGAAGATGTCTTAATATTCTATGGCTTAATGACTGAAGCAACACCAAGTAATTTTTACCAATTCCTCTACTCATTGATCAGAAACAACTGAGCTTGGCTATTTTCAGTTATTATTTATCTTAAATAGGGCATTTATTTAATGCTCATTAAGACAGAACAAATGATTTGGATGCCTGTTCTCTTGCCTCTGCTCTTTAAAGTGGTTCCTGCCTCCTCTCTTTCCTGTCTAGTTCACAAGACATTTATAGCCAGTCTTCATGTATTTCTGTAGTTGACATCAGTCTGAGTTCCTTTGTCACTGAATTTGAGGAAAGGAAGTAGTGATTGGCTCTAAGCATGCATAACATGGGCAGGCCTCTTTGTCAATATGATACATTACAGATAAGTATGGTAGTTCAAATTTCATGAACATACAAAATTAGAGATTGGACCACCCTTACAATTTTCAGAAAAATGTCTGCCTTAAATTGAAGACCTCCATGTTCCACCAGAAATTATCCAAGCTTTTGGAGGCTTAAAAAAATATCTCAGCTAAAGAATAAAGACAGCTATCACAACTATTTGAAGGATATGATAATGGGGTTTTTAAGAGGCTAAAAGAAAAATGTACTGAGTCTCTTTTCTGGACATGTTTCTTTTTCTGTTGATGCACTGGGCATGTGGACATTAATTAATTAATTACCTATTCAGTGATATTCCATTCAGCGAGGCAATTTAACATTGGCTAAAGTAGATAAACATGAAACATAATATCTGCCCTTTAACATAATCACTTGTAGTTTCACACATGCAAACACATTTTAATTCAAGGTAGCATATAAGTGATATATTTTAATTTTAAAAATAATATAAATGCAGGTCACTTTTAGTTTGGGTTATCATGGAAAGCTTCAGAGAAAAAGTGTGACTTCACAACATGACTTGCTTATCTTGCAAAGGTATTTGGAAATTTATAAAGATGGTGATATGTAAATGAAGTACTATATCAAGGTATTTAATATAGAAATAGATAACTTAAAAACTAGAATTGAATCATTTGTATATGTATTAATTCTCACAAAGTGAATTCATTAACTATATTTTCAATTTTATGATACTTATTAACAACTTAATCACCTACTTAATATCTAATACCTCCTGGATATAGCAATTAACATTTTGAAGTTGCATGTAATAGAATTTAGTTTTATAATATGACATATTTACTTAAAAATGGTAATTACCAAACTTATCAACTAAGTAAATCTTTCCTTTTCAATACTGTTCTTATATATTTGTGTAAATTTTATATATTCTCATTGCCATAAATATGCACTTCACTTCTGGTAAATTTTAAAAATGTTATTGAATTAAAAAATAATTCTGGATAATAGTCACATTTTAAAGATTTTTATTTATTTATTTAAAAATTTTTTTTTAAACTTTATGTTCTGGCTGGCTCAGCCTGCACTGAGGGTGGGGCTGACACAACATGTGGTGTGCCAGCCCACACCACATGTTCAATCACAGCAGGGATTGAACCCTGGGACCTGTTGTTGCCTAAGCAGGTGCTTCAGATCGCTGAGCCATCTCGCCAGCGCTAAGATTTTAATATAAGTATGCTCTGTTGTATATATATATATATATATATATATATATATATATATATATATATATACATCCACATATGGACTCACAAGATGACATATTTACCCAATCAAATGATACAATAAATCAAACCTTTGTAAATTTTAAAAATGTATCATTGCTTCTCAGCATTTTGGCTACTATCAAGCATAAAAACATGTCTCCTTCTTAGATAATTACAGAAATACAGAAAGGCATTCCAGTACAGAAGAGAAGAACATTTTCTTATTGGGGTAATCACAATTTTCTTACTTAGAATTTTCATTTGTGCATACTTATGACTTCCTAATTAAATAAATGTAACACATATAAAGTGCTTACATCTTAAGCATGCATCCAAAAAAGCATATACTTTAAAACATATACCTCCATGAATTTAATGAAATTAAAATTTCCAGATGAGCACTGGAAAACTGAATTACTGCTTGTATACCATTTATTATAGTACTGAAAAAAATCAGGTAATGTTAATGTACCTGTGTAAATGTGAAAAGATACATGGCTTTGCCTTTATATAACTTCTTATACAGTTTAGCTTAGCTGTGGAATTTTTTTATGACTGTGTACCATGTAGAATGCCAGATCATAGCAAGTATAAGAAAAATCTCTCAGGTGGATTAGTTTTTTAAAGTGTCCTATTTTGGGACATACTGGTATTCTTAGATACTTGTATTTGCTTAGTCTTTATCTCAT
Source organism: Myocastor coypus (assembly GCA_004027025.1). Lineage (NCBI taxonomy): Eukaryota > Metazoa > Chordata > Mammalia > Rodentia > Myocastoridae > Myocastor > Myocastor coypus. Next base: position 86,244 of record PVJA010003236.1, read on the forward strand.
GTTGTCTAGGGAGTTGTGTTCTAGAATAAAAAGTTGTCAAAATGTTAAGAGATTTGTGTTGCTTCAGTATAGTCCAGACTAACCATGAGATCCTACCTTGGACTAAGAGACATTTTTGCTTGAAGTTTGTGTGGTCTTATCATTAAAAGCATTTGACATAATATTCTGTATAAGTCTTGGTGGTAATAGTCTAAGAACTAGTTACAATTTTTTAAAAATGTATTTTGTACAAGGCCTTACTACGCAGCTCAGACTCCCAGTGATCCTCTTGTTTTCAGCTTCTCCAGCACTGGGATTACAGGTGTGCATCACTATGCCAGGACTCTGGCTGGTTAAGTGCACTTGGGGGCAGGGCCGGCATGGCATGTGGTGCCAGGGATGGAATCTCAGTCCCTGCACTTGCCTAAGCAGGTACAAAGTCCACCGAGCTATGTTACCGACTCTACCAGTTACATTTTTATACTATGTTTAAAAATTTTTGTACAATTTCCCCCTGTATTTCTTTGCTCAGAAAATAAGAGAAATATGGGAAAATATACAAGAAACACCATAAAGCATGACTCACAGGGTCTAATTGAAATGGGGAAACTTATAGAGTACATTCAGTTTTTGGCATATTGACCCTAATAAAATTGCTTTCTATGACAGTGATGGCTGAGAAATTTGATGGATCTCTGAAATGATAAGAATTGTTTTAGGAGGGAGACTCTTTTCCTAAAGGGCAATGACAGACTCTGGTGAGGCTACAGTAGGAGATAGTCTCCATAATGTGCTTGGCATACATGATCATCCATGAATTCTATGGTTAAGAATTTGACTTTCCCAGCATAGAAAAAAAAATTTCTTTCCAAAGCAAAGTACCAGTGTCATGTTGGCTAACCACACCAGCTTGGATAAGAGTACAAACAATAGACATATATAATACACATCTGGTTACATGTAAAATCAAGTAATACTAAAGCATTTTTAACTCTATGAGGAATCTACTGGCAATGTGTTAATAGAAAAGACAAGAAAAACAAAATAAAAATCTCTTCTCAAATATTTAAGAACATAGAGTTAGTGCCCCTTAGGCTGGGTTGTGGTTCTGGGAAGTTTTAGCCTATGAGAACCATATTGGGGAGATCAAAGACTCTTTCCCTTCTCCAAAGAGCAATTCACTTCAGATGCTGCCACACAGTCAAATGTTTTTATGGCCACTATGTTTTATTGTTTTCTCATTTTTTTCACGCAACATTTTGTGACCTGCAAATTCTTGAAATTAGAAGGGAAACAAGAATGAATGCACAATAAGAGTAAATAACTAAAGAAAAGCATGAAATATGCATCTGAGGTAAAACACAATCACATACTCTACCTGAAATTTTATTTCCAGGGAGAGTAAGAATTATTAGGAATGACATGGAATTCTCCCTTTAGCTGTGAAAGCTTAACTGGCAGCTTCTCTGGTAGCCTCATTTCTGATAGGATACAACTCCTCCCATTTCATTCCTTTGATAAGTTCACAGAGCCCATTCAATCAGTCTCTTATATTGAGGACAGTACTATATTCGGGTTTAACCATCAGAACAGTCATCTAGTTTTTCTATGTCAGGATAATAAATTTCCCTGGGACTAAGTAAAGATTTTCATGCCATGAATGTATATGAACAAAGAAAAGTATATGAGAAATAATACTTTACTTTGAGTCAGGTAAAGAGACTCTATAACATTTACATGTAAGCAGTTATTAACCAAGTGATCTTTAGAAGAATAGTACCAGCAAAAATAAAAGGAAGGAAAAAGACACACATTGCTTGTTTTTTTTTTTTTTTTTTTTTTTTTTTTTTTTTTTTTTTTTTTTTTTTTTGTTGTTGTTCCATTTTTCTCCATATTCACTATAGTTTCTCTTTCCTGCCTAGCTGGGCATGGAAGTTCTCTGAACATAACATAAATGCTCAGAATAAAGATATATGAAAAATTGGTAGAGGAAAACTTCAAGTGCATAATTAATCCCACTTTCCTTTCTCCCTCCTGCCACCCTGAACAGTGCTCCCTTGACCTTCCCCCATCTTCCTTCTTCCACAAGTATGTTTGCTAGGCACACCAACGCTGACAGCCATGTGTGACAGCATAAGACCTATGCCTGCACATACACTCCAGGCTCCTGAGCATACACTCCAGGCTCTGCCACTGTCCATAGAGTGCTCCCAGATGTGCACACTACAAATTTTCACCATTCTGTTTGATTGTTTGCTCGTTTTTGCTTTTTTTTTTTTGTTAATGTGTTTTGTTTTTAAAAGAACCCTTTATTTTCTGCCTGCCTTAGAGACACCAAGAATAGAATCCTTGACACATCAAATTTTGGAACCTCACAACTCACCAGGACTGTGGTTCCTGGTCCAAGGAGTGACGACTGAGAATCAGCACAGAGTCTCTTGAGAGTGTCCAGGCCTGGCCGTTAAACTCCCTGCTCTGATTAGTTTGTTGAGTTCACAGTGTTCCAGAGTGCTGAAGCA
>PVJA010003237.1:0-97505 GCA_004027025.1 Myocastor coypus
TGCTTGCCTAAGCTTGCCTAAACAGGAACTTCAGACTGCTGAGCTATCTCACCAGCCCTCTACAATGTCTTTCCATCAACATGTCTCTCAACTTATTCTATCCTCACTTATGTTATCATTTCTTTCTCTTAGCATGGATACTTCTAGTGTGGCTTATCATTAAGAGACATAACGTTCTCAATAGTCAGTAGTGATTTTGAGGTTTTCACAACCTCTGCCATTCTTGGTTTTGCAATCTTTTTATTAGTCTTAAAATTTAAACAATATAAATAGTATTCACATCAGCAGAATAAATCTGAGTTGCAAAATTCTACCCTCATATTCAAGTTATATTACAATACCGGTAGTTAAATTCTGTTCTTCTTATTAACAATAGTTTTCATTGTCAACAAAGAATCTCTTAGGTATAATAGAAACTACAATATAAGTACATCTCTAAAAAATTGACTTTAAACTGAGAATAACTTTTGATATTAGTTGTTCCTTGCCAACCTGGTAGCTTTAAATGAAGGTATTTTAGAAAACATTTCCAGGCATGATTATAGCCAGGTAGCCCTTCTCTCTTCTGTACGTACTGCTGGAAGGCAAAAAGTAGAAGTGGAAATTTGTTTGTTTGTTTGTTTGTTTATGCAGGGTCTCATTGTGCAGCTCTGACTCATAGTGATCCTCCTATTTCCTGCATCCCAAGTGCTGGCATTACAGGTGCATGCCACCACACCTGGACTCCATCTCCGGCTCAGCAGGCCCTAGAGTGGAGCCAGTGCAGCACGTGGAGGTAGGGATCTAATCCTGAGCCTTGCACTTTCCTAAGCAAGCACTTAGTTCTCTGAGCTATGCCACCAGCCCTTGGAAATTAATTTAATTGGAAGATGCAATAGAGCCAACCTGCAGCCATATGCTGTGTACATATGCGTCAGTGTGCATTGAAGAGAGATTTTGGATATAAGGAGGTGGAATTCTTGCACATCCAGGCCTACTGTGCGGGGTCCTTTATTCCAGAGAAAGTGGCTGTCTTTAAAGACCTTTTTCCCAATCCTTTAGATGCTTTCTATGTTCTTCTGCATGACCACTACTGGTGGCCCACTACTGCTCAACTGCTGAGCCTTTCTCTGGCCCCAAGGACTGATTTGCCTAAATAAGTAAAAGGTTGTAGTTTTGGGAATTAGTGTTCACTTGAAACAGTAATCAAGCACCAACTGAGAGAGTCAGTGCACCAGTACCCCAGCTCTTCACACTTGGGGAAGCTGACTCCTTCATTTCCATAATTTCCCCACACAGCAGAGCCCTGGTTCTCCTCAGTAACTTGCTTGACAACATGCCAGTACCGACTGCCTTCTCTTACCACTCTGATTGTTCCTCTATTTTTTTTTTTTAATCATTATATCCTAATATCCTCTCCCAAATGATTTGTTCTTGAATCTTTGTCTTAGGTTCCATTTCTGGGTCGACAATCTAGAGAAATTCTGAGAATTTGGAATGGAAACACTCCTAACTGGACCATTGTTGCTAAGAACTATGCATGCTCTCTCCCATTCTCAATGATTCATAGGCTAGCTCACCATTTCTGATGATATTTTCTAGGTTTTTAATTTGCTTGTGGCATGATATTATCTTGGAAAAATTGGCCAGAGCACGTAGAGTTATGTCTGGTCCACTTTGATCAAGTTTAAGGAACACTTGCTTAGGACTGAAGCTAGGGTCACAAATTCTTCAGAAACTGTGCAGCCCTGCAGTTCTGAGAGATGCCATTGAACCTCAGAACTAAAATGTTTCAGGAGCAATTTCTGAGATTCAATGTTTCCAATAACTGGATTTCATAGAAAAAGAATGAACATTTGCTTTCCTTTTCTTAAACTAATATAAAATCAAAATTTTAAACAAAAGTTCTGAAACTTCCTTAACATGCACTTTTCCTACTCCTGTCATGTATCTAGTGAATTAAAGTCTCTGAAGCAGAAATTGACAGTTTACTATTCCCCTAAATGATTTTCATACACTTCGAGTTACATTCGCTTAGTGCTTAGTAGCGCTATTTTTTTTGGCATAACAAATCTCCTAGTTAAATAGATTTCTTCTAATCTCATAGTTAAATAGAATCAGATTGCCCCATTCTTTTGACAATCTAAAGGAAACATATTTGTACGTATACCTAGTAGAACTGTATTCAGTTAAGCCAAGGTTTAACAGAAAATAACCTTAATAAGGTGCCCAAGTTCCTACAATAAAAATGAAACAATAAACACATAGAAATATGAGGAAGAAATTACACCCATTAAATGCATCTAGCCTGATGAGTGATAGGATGTCTGCCTATTCAAGTTGGAAATTTTACACATGATCGAAGCTTTATTTAGCCTAATGGAATGTGCTTCCTGAATTTTGCCTCTAAGCCACTTCACAATAGTGAGTATTATGTGATTGGACTGAGCTCATTCCATTGCTAAGTCGTTGTGATTCATTCTTGACTGCCTTTTTCTCTCAGGTAGCTCATTACCTTACTATTCTTTTGGGCTTAGAAATTCAGTTAGCTTGCTGCAGAGATATATTTAACTTTACACATCATAGGTCTTCTGTCCAGTCTTGCCCTAAAAAGTTGTGCCATCACAGGTGACAATTAGGTCCATTCTACAGTTATGGAAACACAAGCTCAGTGATTTATGGAGATAAAATTCAGAGACATCACCAAGATTAATGAGCTGTTTCACTGTAGACTCCACAGTGTAGGGTCATGTGGTTGAGCAAATGCCATGCTCACTGCATCAGCAAAGTGGAGATAACTTTGGAGTGATATTTTAAATAAAGAATTTGATACTCACTGTCCCTGAAAACAATATTGAAGGTATCATTCATAGAGGTTTTAGAACACTCGTGCATGCATATTATTTGTCTTATAGCTATTTGTCTTTATGTAGATGTTTTAAGAATGGCACAAATGAATCAAGATCTAATTGCAGTGGCTTCTGAATGTGCTTAATTAAAACTATTTCTGTCTTCATGGATGGCTCCGCTACTGAACCTAAACCTGTAAGTCATAATGCTGAGGAGGAGGCCATGCCGAAATGCTCAGATGGCATCTGCACCAGTCACCATAGATGACTGATGAAATCATCCGGGGTAGTGCTCAAGTCTCAGATTGTTTTGAGAATTTGAATTGAGCACCATGGGGACCCTGATATCAGGAGACATAGATTTCATTCCCATACAGGCAGCTGTTTATGGCACATGCAGTTTACACTCACCTTGAGGAGAGGGTATATGTATCTAATATAACTGATTTCCTTTGAAATCCTCTCCCATTTCCCTTTTGCTCATTTTTATTCTTGTTGATATCATAATCTTAGCTCAGGCTAAAGACATTACTTATATTCACTGAGGTTACTAGGCTCCTGTGTATCATATAATCTACATTTTTTTATTTTCCTTCCTCTCCTTCTCAGCCCTTACACTTACACTCTTGGATCCCTTCCTATGTGCAAGAGATCTATCCCCTGTCTCCTCCTATCCATTCATTATTAATTTCTTTGTATTTTGCCTCACTCAAATGAGAAACTACCCAGTATTTAAGCTTGTGTGTCTGATTTATCTCACTCATCATTATATTTTCCAGGTGCACCATTTCCTATACACGTTTCCAGGCTGTTCTTTATATCTGCATAGTATTCCACTGTCTATATAAAGATATCACATTTTCTTTATCTAATCATCTGTTGATTGGTAGACAGGTTGTTTCCAGGATTTAGCTATTACGAATTGTGCTTCTGCAAATATTAGCATGCATGTATCCCTGTAGTACATTGTCTTAAATTCTTGAGGAAGATATTTAGAATAGCTGAATATAAAGAATTTCCCATTTTAGTGTTGTGAGAAATATCCATATTTATCTGCATAATGATTGTACTAGTTTACATTCCTACTGATTATGTACCAGTGCTTTTTTTTTTAATTACAGCTTATTATTTCTTGATAAAAGCCATTCTTTCTTGTATGACAAGGAATCTTAGCATTGTTTTAATTTGCTTTTCTCTGACAGCCAAAGATGTTGAACAGTTTTTCATCTATTTCTTCTTTTTTTCTCTTTCTTTCTTTCTTTCTTTCTTTCTTTCTTCCTTTCTTTCTTTCTTTCTTTCTTTCTTTTTTTTCCATTATGGCCAGCTAAGCCTGCCCTGGGGGGTGGGTGCTGGCGCAGCATGTGGTGCTGGGGTTTGAACCAAGATCCTTGCAGTTGTCTAAGCCTTCCTAAGCAGGCACTTTAGACTGCTGAACCATCTCACCAGCTCAGTTTTTCATCTATTTCTAATGGAGATGTAGTGATTCCTTTCCTTATTACTAACCAGCAGTGCTGTGAAGTGGTCCATTTATCCCAGCTATTATGGCATCCCAGGCAATGCCAAACCTTCCTACCTTCATAACAGTTTTGAATGCTTGGTTGCTTCTTGCCTTTCTAAGATATCTTCTTATGCACCATGTCTCTAAGTCTGTTTCCATACAACAAAGAGATGTTAAGACCTTCACATCAGTGAAATAGAACCTCATGATTATGATTACTTTTAAATCACCATCTTCTCAGACTCATTCTGGGTCTCTTGCTTGAATTTGAATTCTAGGAAGTGTGCAGTTATGAGATAGTAATGTAAAATTCATACTAATCTACAGAGCCATTTTCTATAACTACCTAAGCCATAGCTCAGGTTTTCCTTCCCTAGGGTATGGAGTGAAGGCCAAAGCAGCATCAGGCCATCTCTTGGTGTCTCTGGATCCCAGCAGTAAAATCCCAAAGACTTTAATTGCATTGCTCATAATGCTGGCGTAGTGGGGCTAACCGGAGTGGTGTAGACTGATTCGTACCAGCTTTCCTTCTGTAGCCCTTGAGATTTTCCACTCCATTGTAACCTTGCTGAGTTTGGAGTGGAGGAAGTCAGACTCCTTCCCCTTTTAGCACTCAGATTGATGAGGTTCCTCCCACAGAACTGTGATGATGTCGTTGTTTCCATATTCCTTCTCATTTCATTTCATATTGGTTTCTTAATTTTAAAATTTTGATAAATTAGTAATTTGGATGAAGAATTTTTATGCAAGACAGTTTTCCAAAAAGTGGATGATTCAATATGTTGTAGTCCATTTATTGAATCATAAGGATATCTGAAGCCATAAAGATAACATTTATGTTGTTCATTTTGAATCTGGTACATATTAGGTACTCAACAAATTTTCATCTTTGAATGATTGGCACACTGTACTCATTCTAACCTCAGAGACTAACTGCTTTGATACTAGAAGCAGTTTTTCTTTTAATTTTTTCTTTGGATCCTCAACTGAAAAACGAACCTGGTCCTTTTGCTCTCCATGGAGAATCACAGCTTCCCTTTTTCAGCTCTGTGAAATTTTGCAATAATTATTAAAAGATTAAAATATTATGCTGATTTTGTGGGATTTTGATTATTGTATGGCTGGGTGTAGTTTTATTTTGGTTATGGCTAATAAAGCTAACAATATTAATATTCCAAGAAACCCAAATGGCATAGAAATATCGGAAACTCTTATGATCCTGAAGATGTTTATTCTTATCTCTGATTCCCTTTCAACAGCCCTTGATGGCAACATGTGAAAAATAGGAAAGCATAGAAAAGATGCTCAACTACTTATCTACTTTCCATATCCTGATGATATAACAGCAATAACTTCCATTAACATGTTGGTTTATTTTCAGGAGCTTCCATGAGATATTGGTGATTCTGCAGCAAGAGAACTGAGAGACAGGAAAGCAGATAGTCAATTTTTGTGTGTAATTCCTGGTGTCTTTTCTGTCATTTTCCGCATGTCTTTAATTACTACACAATAAAATGAAGGTAAGTTGCTTTGAATATAAATATTCTACATGTACTTCATGCTTTTGTAGTTGTTTACACCTGAAAATATCCACTTATGTAAGAAGTTCATTTCATCATTTTAGGCCTTTTGCACGTGTATGCACTACACATGTTATTATTGAAGTGAATTTTTAATTTACTCAGCAAATTACTATTAAAATGAATTAAGAAAGCAGTTGTGCCTCAAAGATTTATTTATTTCATAGTTACCTGTTCTTAACTAAGGGTTTCAACTAGCTTAGGCTAACTGAAATAGATTGTCCCCTGAACATATTCTTAAAACACACACACACACACACAACACCACAGTGAGAATAAAAAGAGAATTTGTTAAAATGAATTCTCCAAAGGAAGGTTATTTGATTGCTTCTGCATGCAAAACTCTGCTACTTTTCTGGGATAGAATTGTTGACATTTTCACCTTTCCATCACTGTGGAATGTATGAGCACTGAAGCACCAAGTTGGTCTTCATGAAAAATCTTGGGTACCATGTTTGTCTTCCACTTCCACTTATTCAGGCCATAGAACAAGATGTTGCTCTCTGAATGTGTATTTCTTTAAAAATTTATTTAATAATGTAAAAATATAATAAACACATTTTTATTCCCATGGTTTATTAAGTTGTAATTAACAAACAAAATCGTATATAAGATATACTTATATATGCATATATATATGTGTGCCTATTTACGTATATGCATATATTAGTCAAACTAAATGACGTGCTTCCCATTTCAGTGTTTAGGAGATTTTTCATGGTGATAGTTTTTTAGGTCTATTCTTTAAGCAATTTGCATGTGTAAAATTCATTGTTATTAGCTATAACAATAAGTCACTTTGCTTTACAACGGATCTCCACAATAAATTCATGTCATGTAACTGAAACTTCATACTTTTGGTCTATTTTACTTTTAAATGGGATAAAGTAAATATTGGCCAAGGGAGAGGTGCCACTTACAGACCTAAAAAAGTTATTTGATTTTATGGTGGCAAAATAAGTAATATGAAGGAAAGGCAATTTTTCATGGTTTTCTATGATTAAATGTATGCAAAGACTTGTATATTCTGATGACTGTGAAGCCAGATAACTCGGCATGCTCTAAATCTAATAAACTCGGGGAAAATATTTAATCAATACATTGTGGTTTTACTGAAGGAGACTGAAAACTCTTTAGCCTAAGGCTCAATGCAATCATGCTGACCACAGTTGTGAGAGCTGGCCTCCTGTCTAAGGAGAATGATGACCCACATTCGTCAGGCCCATCAGTCTAACCCTAAGTCCATCTATCTGTCCAACTTCCCAAAACCATATCAATCACTCGTATCTGTGTTCCAGACTATGCCACTCAGTTACCACAACCATTGTAGAATTTCTATTACTTTGCCTAATGAAATTTTGTATCGTTTATTTATTTATTTATTTATTTATTTATTTATTTATTGCCTTTTTGAGACAGGGTCTCACTATGCAGTTCAGGCTGGCCTTGAGCTCAGTTTTGTAGCCCAGGCTGGTCTCAAACTCACACCGATCCTCCTGCCTCAGCCTCCCGAGTGCTGGGATTATAGGCGTGGGCCACCTCGCCCGGCTTTTGTACCATTTATAATGATGTTTTTTACTATTTTATTTCTTTAGTTCTTTCTTTATTATTTATTTATTTATTTATTTATTTATTTATTTATTTAATGGGGCTGGGGTTGGAACTCATGACCTTGTACTTGCCAGGCAGGCACTTGTGCCATGAAGATCTCCCTGGCTCCTGTATTTTTTAAAAAATAAAATAATAAGGTAATTATTTTAAAAAATTAGCATTTTCCAATAAACAAAATATCTGAACTCAGTCATTTCAGAAAGCAATGTTTTATCTTTGAATATTGATATATTTCAGGTTAAAGAATCAATCCAAGTCATATTATAAAATATTCTTTTAATATTTTATGCTAATTTTAGCAAAAATTAGGGTTACTGGGATCTGTTGTTTTATTATGCCCAATTACTCAGCCCTCTTTTGCTAAAAGAAGTATAAGTCTTCACTTGTTGACGTGTAAATTGCAGTGACTTTCCCTAAGGAGGCACTCGAAGCTCAGTGATATCATTACTCTCTGTCCATGTTTCTATCTTAAATTAATACATAACTGAAAGTTACATATTAGTCACTTTCCATCACTGAGACATATTATCTCTCACACCTTTAAGGGAAAATGTATTTGGCGCAGTTTTCAGTGGGTTTGGTCTGCTTGGTTGGCTCCAAGAAATGGTACAGTGGAAGGGCATGGTAAAGGGCAGCTGCTCCCACCCGTGGCACCAGAAGCAGAGAGTGGAGGACGGCACTTGGGACAAGAACACACCCCTCCAGGTTGCATTCCCCATGACTCACTTCCAACCAGGTCCTAACAACAGATTCTGTCACTGAATTCATCAATGGGTGAATCCACTGATGAGTGAAACGCCCCTTGGTTTAATCATGTTCCAGATACATAGATGTGTTCAAGGTTTTCAAAGGAAAAGATTTAATACACAGCACATAATTTGCAGGATTATTTTATGATATTCATACAAAAAGTCAGAAACGAAAGCGTGTAAGAGATCTATCCAGACACCAGAGACCTAAAGATCCAGTTGAGGGCATGGATCTCAAGACGTGAGTCAGGCTGAATATCTAAGCCCACAACAATGCCTCATACAAGTCTCTGTCAAGGATCTAAAGTAGGGAGTCCCAAAGGTCAGTGGTAGAAACTAGAAAGGCTGCACTGGTGGGATGAAGGATCTGTGCCAGGAGGCTGAAGAATCTGTGCTGGATCTAGGAATCAACTCTCAAAGAAAGGACCAGAGCTCCCCTGCAAAGAACTGTGGCTATCCTCAGTGTCAGCAAGGACTCAAGCACCTCTGTTTGGGAGAACAGTCGAGTCCACATCAGAAATGCCAGCATGCCAAACTGCTCCAGAAGAACCGACAGCACACGAACTTCCCCTCCGGCTCTTCTTTCATGCTGCTGGCAACAATCCTCAGATGGGCCTTCCACACCCAGCACCATGTGATTCAGTTCACTGGGCGTCAGAAGTTGACCATTTAGTTCATTCCCCATTCACATGAAACTTCTGGGATGCATTTTAAACCTAAAGCACAGCAGGTAGCCTGAGCCATGATTTAATAGTCATCTATGATTTATCAATCTCATTTTTCCTAAAATGAAAATACACACTAATGTGAAGCCGCAACTTCATTTTCCACTATAGTGTAAACAATAAACACTAAGAAGTGTATACACAATATCTATAGTCTAAATACAAGGAAAAGAAGAAATAAGCCATTTAAAGCTAAAACTTGATGGATTTTTGAAGCTGTTGGCTGTTGAAGTAAAATGCTGTATATACTGGCTTCCATGAGTAGCAAAGACTCTGAGCATAGTGAGAAAAGCGAATGTTTCAGGGACCTATGATAACTTAGGTAGATTAAACTTTTCATTATACATTTCCTCCCTCCCCTCCCCGCTCTCCCCTCCCTTTCCCTTCCTTCCCCTTCCCTCCGTTCTCCTTCCCTTCCTTTCTCTTCCCTCCTTTTTGTTGCTCTCCCCTTTCCACTCTCCTTTCTTTCTTCCTTCATCCAATATATAAGACATTTATGCATCATGGAACTTATTCCTTGAAAAAATAATAAAATTATGTATCACATATTATTATAGTTAGTTTTTATTACATACTGTTGCATGTGTTTATAAATAAATATTATAATTTTAAATATATAAAATATATAAATAAAATTTATATAGATACTATGTAATTTATAAAGAGAATCTGTCACCTAATCTTCTAAAGACAAATTACTTCAGAGTTCTGGCAGAAAAGGGAATTGAGGCTCAGAGGCGTCCTTACAAAAGTCTCAAAAATAATCAGAATTTCAACTCATTCCATAGCCCACAGCTATGCATATTTTTAAATCATTTCTGTTGCTTAATAACCCTTCAAGTTACATAATGTTTTTAGAACTGCAGAACGAATGTGATAGAGATACGTGTAACTCTACAGAGAAGACATAGCTTCTTAGCCAGTGCCCACAGCCTTTCCCCAGAGCTCCATCTGCGAGGTAAGTTGATCTTCAACAGCTTTGCTCAGGGCCAGCATCCTGGTGGTACATTTTATGCTCTCTCTGTTTACCTTAGACATTGAAGCATTTCAATCTTCCAATGTAATCATGCAGATTTCTAGGGCACTATTTAGAAAATTGAAGACAAAAATTTTAGCAGGATGAGATTTCCTTTTATTAATATTTTTGTTTCTTTTACTTCAAATAGCAAAAGTAACTCATGTTTTTTTTCCCTGTAGAAAAATTGAAAAATGTAACAAAGCTGTAAAACTAAAATGACAACTGCCATGACTGATACATTTCTCTTGGTGCACTTTATATTTCATTTTAAAAGTTGCATTCACCTTTAAAATTGTGTTCCAGGGTTAGTGAAAAGTTTTAACGGGTAGATTAAAACTAGGTAATCTATTCAATACCTATTGTATAGCTATGTGACCTTTGGATGGCCTGAATTCAACAGACAACTCTCTATCCCCAACATCACTTGTAGTCTATATGAAAGAAAGATGGTTAAAGAATTGGTTGTAAAGATGGCAATAGAAACTAGACTTGGAGATACAGCTATGAAGGAGGTCATCGTGGTGAAGAAGTTGGAGAAAATGGAATGGAGTGGTGAATCAAAGAAGTAGAGACAAAGTGGGATCTTAAAGGATGAGAGTGAGCCAGCCATGCAAGGATCTGGAGAAAGAATCCTTTGGGGAAAGAAAGAAAAAGCCAGACCTGGGAAAGCATCATCTAAGCAGAGATGGGGAGGAGGCCACTTGTCGGGCTGAGCACATGAACCAGGGTGAGCATCATCTGAAGGAATCAGGGCAATGACTGCATGAGGAGAATGTAAGTTCCTCTCTTATAGAACAGAATTCAGACATCCACATCACTTTTCAGAATAAAGAGTCTCTCCGAGTAGTCCCTGTAATCAATGCTTTAACAAGTTCCCTTCTGATACTGTAGAGCAAAATGAACCAAGAGAGGATATAAATGAAAACTCCAGTTCTAGTTACAGATAGTGTCACGATTTATCAATAAATCCTCGTGTATCTCAGAGGCAACTATAATAGCTCATTTTGCAAAGATTTAGTTAACAGAAAAGACAGAAAAGAGGAAGTTTCAATTGGGAACTTAGGAGGGAAATAAGTACTAGATCATATAGTGTTTCAGCTTGATGTTGCCATAGTGGAATGCCACTGCCTATGTAACTTATGAACAATAAAAATCTGCTTAGTTTTTGCTTCTCTAGGCTGGGAAGCCCAGTGTCAGGATGCTGGTATCTGGTGGAGGCTTCATCAGTATCAGATAGTATCATAACACAAAGGCAGCACATGGCAATAGAGCACAAGGATGTTCAAGCTCCTGTCTTTCTTTTTTAAAATTATTATTTTTAAAATTTATTTTTGTTATTATTTTTTACAATAGTTAATACACTGCATAATGTTGTCTTCATTGTAGTTGTTCCAAGTACAAAATGCAGGGATGATTTCTTGTCTAAACCTCATTAGCAAGGTCTTTCTTTTCATTGCACAAAGAGTAAGTAGCTGTATATATAGTCAAATAGTCCGTAACAATAGTAGATTATCAGCTCATTTAGCGTTATCAGGGGCTGTTTACTTGAGCCTTTTACAACTCAGCATATTGATATGGCTTTCCTTTTTATACCTTGTGGTTAGACTTTTCTGCTGGATGATTAAGACCAAGATAAAGCAAGACCTATGTTACAGACTATGAAACTTTTATATCTGACAAGACCAGTCAGGTCCCTTTAGGGTTTACCTTGGAACCATGTGTTGCGATTTGCAACACTTTTGTCAGTGCCAGCTATCTGGATGAATCACAGCCAATGCTTGACCATTTTGCTTGGACTGGTAATACTGTCATGAGAGACTCATCCTCGGAACTTATCCAGCTCAGCTGCCTCTCACTGAGATTTACCTTCCGTTATGTCTACAGTGGAGAGCCAGCATCCAACACACAAACTGGAAGGACATATACATCCAGACCACAGCAGGTAGTTTGGACAAGAAGAAAAGATTTGAGATACATTTTAGAAACAGTATCCACAGAATTTGGCAATGCACTAGATATGGAATACAAAAAATAAAAAGTCATGAATGTTTAACAGCTTTTTTTTCTCTAGACACTACATGAATGGTGTGAAAATATTTTTTTTTCAGGTAGGGAATAATTGAAGCAGGAGAAGCAATGTGTTATGGTTGAGTTCTAAAGTGGAAGTCTCTGGTGTTTGGTGGGTGACTGATCAGGGGAGGGTTATGTTCCTCAGCAGATTCGTCCATGGAGGAATCCTGACTTTGATGGAACCTGGTTGGCGGTGGGTCACTGGGAGCGTGCCTCGGAAATGTATATCTTGTCCCTGTCTCCTCCCCTCTTTCTTGCTACAGAGCCGCTCTGGGATGTGCAGCTTTCCCTCACTATGCCCTCATGCCATGCATTTTTGCCTTGAGGCCAGACAGCTACAGAGGGAACCTCTCTCTCTCTCTTTGAGGTGGATATCTGTATTTTGTTCAAGTGCTGAGAAAGCCTGTAATACAAGCGGTACAGGAAAATCACAACTTTCACACTGGGTTATGAAAGATTATGAAGATAAACTAGGAGAAAACCGATAACCAAGTGTGGGTTCCCAAAAGCAGGTATTGGTTTTGAGGCAAGCATATCAAGAAGTGAATATTTAGAGTAGAGGTTAATAAACTACGGCATGGAGACTAAATGCAGTCACTGTCTATTTTTGTCTGGTTCTGAAAGTTATGAATTCTTTTTTCGTGTTTAAATGGTTGGGAAAAAGTCAAAACAAAAACAGTATTTCATGACACATGAAAATTATATGAAACTCAAGTTTTAGTGTCCATAAATAAAGCTTTATTGGAACATGGCCACATTCATTCATTTATATGTTATGTATGGTCATTTTCATGCTACAGAGGCAAAGCTGAGTAATTGTGATAGAGACCATATGGCCTGCAAAGCCAAAACTATTTACTACAAGCCCATTTAGAGAAAATGTTCGCCTACCACTAATTTAGATGATATTAAGCCTATGGGATTGGATGGTAGAAATCCTAGACAGTTTTTCTTTGCATGCAGCCAGCCCAGATGTCCTAGAGGAATGTGGGAACCTGGTGCAAGGGCCATCCATTCACTTGCCTGCTGTGAGCCCCACTTGTGGGCTCCTGAAGGCAGGAATAACATCAGAAGAGAATGATGAATTAGAGAAGCCAGACAGAGTTCCTGCATTGCAAGCTCCAAATTAACTGTACAGTGAACAGATTTGCAAAGTTAAAAAAAAATTACACATGGGAAAAGAGCCTTCTGTTTATTTTTCCTTCTTATTAATTTACCACAACCACCATCAACTATCGCAGTTTCTGTCTGGGAAGAGTGGCTCACAGGACCAGCAATCAAAAAGCAGCTGGGAAACCCCAAGAAATTATGGCACACTCATAAAAGAATCAAAGGACAATGTTTTTCAAACCACTTGAAAAACTGAAGAGTCCGTTCTGGTCACGTTATTGTGTTTTTGGCGATGTGCTAATGACCGTAAAGAAGGACACCAGCAGTTATGGACTGGAGTGGAATGTTTTCAATGACATTCCGGCCTCCTAAAGGACAGGACTCATGGAATCTATTAGGGAGGTCTATGCTTTAGCATGACAATAATGCCCATGAGGTATCTTAACTAAGAACCCAGATGAGATTTTAGTCCGACTTCAAATGAATGTTTGCAACAGAACACAGAAAGTATTGCACTTTAGCTGTGTTTGTGCTTCTATGTAATGTGCATATATTAGCAGCCCTGATCATGTAGTTTGTACATATCTCAGAACCAATGATAATTATTCCTTTTGGAAAAGTTTAGCTAACAGAACTGAGAAGCGGGAGTGCTTCAGCTGCATCCTCCAGTACAATTTGGCAGCGACCAGAAAAGAAACCACTGAATCTTTAAAACAAAAAACAAAACAAAACAAAGGAAAGGACCACCTACTTTAATTTTTCCACAAGGTATTTCAGTATTGGTTTCATTTTATTAGTGTTTTGAAATATTGACAATGATAGTAAGAAGATGCTGTACCCATTCACAGTTTTCCCTAAGAATTTTGCTCCTTCTAATTGTGGTCACCATCCTCCCTCTGCTTGTCATGTACACTTACAAGGACATGTCTGCTTTCCTATTTCCTGATCAATTTAACTTATTCATCTATTTACATATCTCCAAGAGTGCCAAAAATTACAGTGAGAAAAAACAAAAAAAAAAAAATCACTGTCCAAGCCATTATAGATCGAACCGTTATTATATAAAAATCGGCATTTGTATGTAAGTAGTTTCAGGTGTAAACTTCGGTGCATGTGCTAATATTTCTGATCTCTCTCAAGAAATGTTATCATTAAATAGGATCATGGAATTATTTTGTCATGCCATGGTTCAAAATATAATGGAATTTACCTCATTCGTAGTTATGTTCATATTCAGTGGGTTAAAGCCCCTGCTTAGGCAGATGCAGCGACTGGGGTTCGGTTCCCTAGCATATCCTGCTGGCCCTACTCCTGGGGAGCACTGAAACAGTGGTTGAGACTGGGTCTTGTGGCATGTGCCTATAATCCCAGTGCTTGGGAGGCTGACAACAGGAGGATCACTGTGAGGCTCATCTGTGTAGTGAGACCCTGTAAACCCTGTCCTAAAAATACATAAAAATAAATAAATAATTATGTGTATAGGTACACACACACACAACATGATACATCAATCATAATGCTTTATATTGCTTAAGCATAGTGGTTAGTCAATAAATTTTAAAAGTCAGGAATGTGGGAATATTCACATTTATAAATAAATGATTTGACCTGCTACTGTTCATGACCACATCTACCTTTTTACTTCATTCTTGTCAATAAATATCTCTGATTGGCATGTTATATATTTTGAAGTAAAATGTGATAATTTCATAGATCCATGTATTATATAATGATCAAATCAGGATAATAAGCACTTCTGCCTTCTTAAATATTTTTCATTTTTGTGTTTGTGTTGGAAAACTTCAATCTTCTCTCTTGTAGTTAGCTACAAAATATACAGCAGACTGTTGTGAGCTGTGATTGCCCTTGCACACTGGAGAACTCTGGAACTTATTTCTCCTAGCAATTGCATTTATCCAACATCTGCCCTCCTCTTCTTCTATGCTAATCTTTGTGCCCATAGTGCTACCTTTCTATGACACCTGCATTTGTAGTCTCCACATATGGTCCAGAATGTGAAGAATTTTTGTCTTTAGTGCCTGGCCTCTTTCACCTCAGCTCAGTGCCCTCTAGTCTCTTCTATGGTGCTGTGCATGGCCAGGTTTATGATATCTGAGTAAGCCTTTTTTTTTTTTTTGTCGTCTTTTTGAGACAGGGTCCCACTATGCAGTTCTGGCTGGCCTTGAGCTCACTTTTGTAGCCCACGCTGGTCTCGAACTTGCCCTGATCCTCCTGCCTCAGCCTCCCGAGTGCTGGGATTACAGGCGTGTGCCACCATGCCCAGCTTCATACCAGAATAATCCTGAATGACACTCTACTATGATGCTTTATTGAGGCTAAATGATACATGCAGCGCATTTCTCATCTATTTATCCACTAACAAAATCAATACTAACATTGGGGCTGGGGAGATAGCTCTGTGGCACAAGTGCTTGCCTGGCAAGTGCAAGGTCCTAAGTTCAAACCCCAGTCCTGAAAAAAAAAAATCAATACTAACATTGGTTTGTGATTCTTACGTGCATGTACAGATTTCATTAAGAGCAAGATTATTTCTGATTAAAATATGGTGCTTTATTTTTCATCATATACATTAATATTTAGTTTCTCGCTTAGCTCTTTCTACAAATTAAGATTTTGTTTTCCAAGTCCTGGGAATCAAACCTAGGCACTTCACACTGAGATGTGCCTATTCTCTTTTTGGTGTTGCTTTGAGACAGACTGTTGCTAAGCCACGGTGGCTGAAGCTAGCTTTGAACTTGTGATCTTCTCATGTAAGCCTTTCAGAGATTACAGATGTGTACCACTAAGCATCTTTATCTGTGTTTTAAAAAATATTTTAAATCATTTATTTATTTATTCATTCATTCATTCATTTGGTACAAGGTCTTGCTACAGGGATCACAGGCATGTGTCACCATGCCCAGTTTTGGTGACCGGCAGGGTATACCCTGGGTTCCGGGGCAAGCATACCATGCAGTACCAGGGATCAAACCTTGGTCCTTGTGCTTGCCAGGCAGGTGTTTAGATTGCTGAGCTATCTCCACAGCCCTTCATTTGTGTTTTGTTTTTTAATTTGTGTTTTAAAATAAGAAAATTCTTAGAGACACTAAATACCTGGCTCAAGATCATCACAAATAAAGCATCACAATAAAAATCAAGTCAAACCTTGCTAACTTCACACCGTCCACTTTCTGCATAACTGTGAACTGTTACCTCTTGCTGTTACCTTAACTTGCTACCTCTTAACTGTTGTACAGCAAACCTTTAATGAACACTTTGAATTGTCAAGCTTATAGTCCAACAGCCTTGTCAGTTCAGTATGTAGCTCATGGGTGCTCATGATATCATTTTCTTTTTTCTTTCCCAATTTAAAAGCTGGAGATTTTTCTTTTGAAAATTTGGTGAAATGAGACTGCTTCTTTCCTGTGTTTCTCAGGTATGTGTATATGCTTGTGTTTCTTTTTTGTTTAGCTTTAAAGTATTTTTAAAAATGAATTTAGCACAGGGTCTTACCACACAGATCATACTCATAGTGATCCCTCCTGTTTTACAGACACCCAAGTGCTGGGATTACAGGCATGTGCCACTACAGTCAGTTTCAATTGCCATCTCAGTGTGCCCCAGGGGCAGGGCAGCCATGGCACACGGAAGATCAATCCTCCAGCACCTGCATCTGCCTAACTGCGAACTTTCATCCACTGAGCGATATTTCACTTTTCTTATGAATTCCATAAAGAACTAAATGGTATGCCTGTACAAAAGCAACTCATACTTCCCACAATTAAGAAAAATCACGGGGGAAGGGATGGAGATGGAGAAAACCTTGGTGCAGTGGAGGGCACGTGTCTTCTGGGTTTGAAGTGCAATTCTGGTACTGTATGCCACTTTCCCATGACCAAAGTCAGATAATCTCCTGGGTTTGTTCGTTGTAGGGGTCTTCCTCAAGTCCATGGACATGAGGCTGACTGCTCTTGAGTGGCTGAGAGAGGATGAGTATAAACACAGTTTAAACTCTGGCCACCGCACAATTGCCGGGCAACATTATCCACTCAAACCCTAGGATAGATCGCTAAGCATCTTCAAAGAGCAGAGTACATGTCTGTGGATCTTCTCTCTCTGCTGTTGCTGGGGAGTGAGATTCTTTGTCCCTTAAGAACTCTGTGACACATCTCTAGTCACATCCTAAAAGCCTTCCTTGTGTCACTGTGGTGCATCCGGTAGCACAGCTGCACTTCAATCTTCCTGGCAGATGTCATAATTTACTGTCACCCTCATACAAGAATGTGGGGCGAGTGGCTCTCGCCAGCTCTGTGATCCATTGCCTGACAAGTCCTGGGTGTTAGGCTGAGGCAGGACCAGTGGAGACAGAGCACCATCTACCTGATAGCGCCTGTGATAAGGCGGGCAATTAGGTGCACTTGGAAACTCCTGGCTGGAAGCAGGCTGGCACTTAAGAAAGCTGACAGCCACATCAGGCTTCAATAAAAACACAAGGAAGAATGGGGTCCTCTGAGAACTACCTTGTCCTCTATGGGAGTCAGGAAGAAGGGGCTCTGTGGCTCTATCTCTTTGGGGGTCCCTCCCACATTTCCACTCTTATTGCCCCAAGACAGGATAATAAGTTCTCATTGAATATGGGAGTAAAAGGAGAGAATTGAAAGTTATGGCTTCAGGGTTTTGATTCCTTTAGAATCTGTCTGTCTATCTCTGTCTGTCTTTCTGTCTGTCTGTCTGTCTCTGCCTCTCTCTATCTATCTGTCTATGTCTCTGTCTGTCTGTGTCTCTGCCTCTCTCTATCTCTCTGTGTGTCTGTCTGTCTCTGTCTCTGTCTCTCTGTCTTGCTCTCTCTGTCTCTCTCTGTCTTTCTGTCTCTCTGTCTGTCCCTGTCTCTGCCTCTGTCTCTGTCTCTGTCTCTGTCTCTCTGTCTCTCTGTCTCTGTCTCTCTCTCTCTCTCTCTGTGCTAGGATTTAACTTGGCACATCTGCATACATTTTGCCTCTCATTGGTGTTTCCTGAGTTTGGTGCCAGCTCAAGAGGATGATTTGTTTGATGTGGACCCCAAGGCCCCCCTTCATTTCCTCCTCACTGCATAGCTTCAGCTTGCCAGTGATGAATGAGTCTGGAAGGTGAGCGACAGTTATCTTAAGGGCTCTCAAAAGTGTGTTTTAAGAGCCTGGCCAAAAATCTCCCACTGCATTAGCTGCAGTTAGATTTCCTGTTGATAACAGCCCATGGAAAATGACCCGTCACCGTGAGCATGGCTCTGTTTATCAGCCAGCCCACAGCATACGTGTTCTCTCTGTCACCCCATGCATTTGCCATTTCCCTTCAGGCAGATAAACATTGTACCTACAAACAGAGGAAGTACGTAGTGGGGCTGCTCCAACCGGGGACCTCCCTTGGATATAGTTGCTCTCTGAAATTGAAGTTAGGACCTGTGTGGAAACTGTGCTTGCAGACAGTGGAACAGGAAAGTGGTTCTTCCCTAAGGCTAGTCCCTCCTCTTCCATGGGGTGGAAAAAAGTAGGAGGAAGGGACAGAGTGTTCTCTGTGTGAGTGGAATTCCCCTACAGAGTCATAGGAGATGAGCAAGCCTGGCTTTTCTTTTTAGTTTTTGCTGCACCTAGAATAATAAGCATGAGGAGAGGAGAACGAGGGGCCCGCATGAGGTTTTACTCCTCTCTGAATAATGATGAGCCTTATGCCAAGCTAGGGGTCATGGAGGGGTGTTAATGGATGCCTCACTGAGGGTATTGACTTTTGGTTTGATTGCAAGGTGGGTAGAGTGACACCCAGGGGATACAGGCTATGTTCTGGTGGCATTCCCACTGGAGACATGGGGAATGGTTGGGTCTTCTCCTCCAAGTTTGATTCTGCACTGAAATATCCATGCTCCTTTTAATGAATCAAGACGCATGTTTGAGTTATTACAGGTTAGGATGGGGTAAGCTGAAAAGGAAAATAGATGTTTCAAGACCCGAGAGAAATCCTACAAATAGAGGGAGTGAGGCTGTGTGTTCCTCACTCTCGTGTACATCTCTTCCCCATGTCATCCTGGTGATGGTCCCAAAGCAGACCCAAATTACATTTTCCCTATGGCCTCATTTTACTGGGCTTGAGGCCCACCTTGCTCTCCATCTTTGCAGACCATACTGTCATGAGCTATTTGCAAGATGAGATTAAGGGAAGTAACTCTGTGCATGTATAGGAAAGTATTCCTATATGTGTCCCAGCTCCTCATGGAAGAGCCTCACCTTTAAGAGGGGGCAGTAGAGAGTTTTCTAGAAAGTGTTGGACTCTATTCCATAGTATCATTGTGGTCATTGCAATAGATTATGCTTAGGAGCCCATCTTTTACCCCTACTCTATCCATGCTATTTAAATCCTTCCTGTCAAGATCCAGGGTCTTTTGTCCATCCCTGAATCCCTGACTGAACTTGGCACTTGCTGTGGTAATAGGGAATTCATGCTGTGTCAATTCTGTCTAACTTCTGAGAGGCCATGCGCGTTTCTGCTTGCTCATGCAACCCTTGGCTGTCACAGCAATGACAATAAGTCCTGAAGAGACTTGTAACAGATGTGGCATCAGAGGCAGAGTTATCTCATCCCAGCAGTCCTAGGGAGGGCCATCTGAAGTCAGCCAACTGGGAAAATGTATGTTATGGTTTGTGTCTAGTTGTCCCCTCAAATCCTCATGCAGTCATGGGGTGGGGACTTATAGAGTTAGAGATTACCTCCTGATCTCCTGGGATTATGGGTCATAGTACTGCTGGGATTATGTGTGTGAGTGCTACACTTAGCCTGAGGTGGATAGCCTGAATGTAGTACAAGAGAGACGAGAGGCAGAGAGACAGACTTCTCTCTGTAGCCATTGTTGCTGCTGCTGCTGCATTTTGCTTGTGCTCTCTGCTGCTGTCATGAACTACTGCCCTCTGCCATGTGCCAGTCTGCGTTGGAGCCAGCTGAGCACGGACTGAAACCTCCAGTGACTGCAGCTAAATAAGCCTTTCCTTCCTTTATTTTGGGCGTTGGGTATTTTGTCCCAGCAAATAGAAAAGAGTAACCCAGACAATGTACCTGTGAAAATGTAAATGGATCCAAGTGAGCACAGGCTCCATACACACCCAAGATACATACACTGAATAAATATTATTGCTTTGACCCAGAGTTTGGGGTGGCTTTCTACATAATATTATCACAGGAAACTAAGTTGATATGGTTGTCTTCTACCTAATGTTCTATTCCCGGGTCTCTGTGCTTTGGTGACTTATTCTCATTTGTTAGCAAGCTGTCTCGTGATATCTTTTACTCATTCAAGTTTCCAGTCATTCTTTTGCTTTGCTTTGTCTTTCTCTTTTCTCATATCTATGATTTCTTGCCAGGACTCACTGTTTTTCTGCAGTACTCTTAAGTACACACCTGACAGCCTAAAGCATTGGTTGGTATATTTTCCTGTATTGTTTCCATTCAGAATGCTTTCTGGGATTTGAGCAAAATAAGTGACAAAAAATAAGCACACTTGTGATGGATCAGGTTATTCTTAGTGTGATGGGGAAGAACCAAGCCACAGGTATTGAACATCTAGGGGCAGGGTGCTGCTGTCCTTTAAGAGATCGGTGGGCAAAGGCTCTTGGACAAAGAGATGTTTGAGCAAGGTCTGAATACATTCATCTTTTTCGTCACCACATTGAATTTAGGAAGAATGGCTAGTGCTTGTCCAATTCACAATGGGAGGGACACAACATTTCAGGTCTCTTAACCTTTCCCATGCTTTGTATATCCAATCTCAGACTTTTTAATAAGAAGCTCCTGAATACAAAGTCTAGAGTTCTAAAATCTCACATGCATCTTTATCAAAGTCACTGGTTTTATCTGGGATGCATTTTTCTTATCTGTCAAATACAGATGTGAAATATTTTTCACTCTAAAGAAACAACCATGTCTGACTTCCTGTAGTTCTACGCTATGAGATTGTGTGACTGGTGATACACTGGACTTGCAGGAAAAAGAAGTAAAAATAATAATTGTTGTTTTCCCATATCCTTTTCCAATTTTCATTACAAAGGAAGGAATAGAACTTACAGGAACTTGAGCAGTACCTTCTATCTTACATCAAGTCTTGCTACCTTCCTACCTGTTCTCTTAAATTCAGAAGGAGCCATACTCAGTCTCACTATCAAATGATGACGTAAGACTTAAGCATCGAAGTTAGTATACTGTCTCAATGTTCAGGGCTCCTATGTTTCCAAGGATGAGAACACTCATCCTTTGGATGAGAAAGCATCTAAGTTGAGCTGTCATTCATTCTCCATCCAACTGCAGGCTCCTCAGAATTTTCTGAAAGTCAAGAAAAATGATGGCGAATCTTGGCACCACATGCAGAATTAGGCTCAGATATTTTTGGAGAGTAGCCAGGCTGTCACCCTGTAACCTTCCTGCCTGGCAGAACTTGAATTGCATGATGATCATGCAGCTAACAAGGTCTGTTGTCAGCTTAATAAAGGAAGCATATAACATGAAAACACGAGGGTGGAGGGGTTGGCAAGAAAATGTGAAGCCAGGGAGGGAATGCCTGGAGAGAAGAGGAAAGCTTCTACAGAAGGCACTGGTAGCAAAGCCCAACTACTTGGGTGTGACACAGTTCATTTTCTCCGTGTTTGACATTAGTGCTGTCACTGTTGGAACATGCAGAAGGCAAGATATTCATGAAAAATGTCTTTCAAGAGAAAGGGAAAGATGGAAGCAGAGCTATAGGAGCCAGGGAGGGGAGCAGATCTTCCTGCGTGTGTGTTGCATAGTTTTACCAGGAGAAGGAAATGAAAAAACTATGATTTTACAAAGAAAAATCATGAAAAAGAAAGTAGAATATTTTGTGTCATACACTCACTAGAGAAAGACAGAAGAGGGGAAAGAGAAAGCCAAAGAAGTAGAGAGAAAGAGAATAGAATATTAATTAGTGGATAAACGAGTGCATTATACTGTCAGGTCCAATTTTCTTCAATTATTAAATGCTCACTGTGAAATATTTCCCTGTATTTTCTGTTATTGTCCTGAAAATACTTCTTATCTCTTACTTCAACCACTTTTTTATAGTTCAATGATTTTGAGGGAAATTCTGGAATTGTGTATATTGGGACCAAACCTCAGGTCCTACCAGTTCCTAACTTTTATCTGGATAATTTAACTCCATATAACCTGATTTTCTTTCTGTAAAATGGTAATAGTGAGAGTTTATGCCTTGTATGATCGCTATAAGGATCATATAAGATAATGCATTTGATATTGGGTGGGTTCGGCACCACACACCAATAATCCTGGTACTGAGGAGGCTAGGGCAGGAGGATTGCTGTGAATTCAAAGCCAATTATGGGGTCTTATTTTCAAATTAATACAAAAATGAAATAAAATTGAAATACGGAAAAAGGAAAGTAAAAGATATAGTAGAAATAGGAAAAGGACAGCAGAAATAAGACGGCATATATTAAGCACGTGTCTAGTCCTCATACTTTAAAAATAAACAGTGAAAATTATACTAGTTCAAATTAAAGAAAATTTCTGGAGATGGAACGTACACACAGGGTGCATGAGAATGAGATCTCCTGAAATTGTCCATCTTCCAAGTGTTCCTGGACCCTCTTACAGAAAAGATGAAGGTGAAAGGATGGAAATATATATCACATGCAAGCATGAAATAATGGAAAGCTGAGAAGGCTATAGTGATATTAAACACAGAGGGCTCAAGGCGGGAGGTATAAGAGTCAAACAGCAATGACAACAGCGTCAACTTGCAGAAGAGGTAATGAATTCAAATATCTCTGTACTCAAGGATAGAGACAAAGCGCAAAAAAGCAGAAATTGATAAATCTGTAGAAAGACATCCACAATACAACACAATAGGAATAAGCAAGATATTAGCAAAAGGATACGTGACACACTTCTTTAGGGACTGAAGGAACAAAATATCTCCTCTCCCTCAAAAATTACTAAAGAATTTTATCATCTTTCCCTCTGCAACTGGTAGAAATACATGAGAAAAAAGAAAAATAATTAAAGGAAGGAACAAGGGAAGGAAGGATGGAAAGCAGGAAGAAAGGAGGAAAGGAAGGGGAAAATAACAAAGGCTGAACATTCAAAAGTAAGCATTCATTACGAAGAGTTATTATACTTTCATGGAGTATAATGAAGTAATGAAAATGATTACAGGTTAGAGAACATTAGTGTGGCCATAGCTTGGGTGCTTGAAAGGATAAATAAATGTTAAAGATGTTTTGTTAACTAATGAAAAAGCAAGTAAAAATAATTAATGTCCAAAAAATATACAGTCATCACATTAACAGTGATGTTATTCAAATATAGTGAACATTTATATGAACAAAGTAAAAATTTTAGATCAAATTTTAAAAGTTTTCGAAAACATATTCTTCAAAGAAACAGCATGACTTACACTTTTAGAAGCCATTGTGAAAGGTCTCTGAAATGTTTATACACTTTTATCTAGTATTCTAAATTCCAAATTTTTTATGCAATGATGCATAAATTCAAACAATAATAAGAACAAGCATATTTTGCGGCACAAATTCTACAAAGTTTTTGAATAGCTGAGGAGATAGTCAAGTGGTTCAAATCACTTTCTTTTCTTTCTTTTTTTTTTTTTTTTTTTTTTAGTTTTTCCAACTTTCTCATCAGGAGATGGAAAAGTTTTCTACATCTTATTGTTCATTATATTTGGATACACATATAAATATCCTACAACAGACGCTTTAGTTCAGTTAATCATGGCGACATAACATGAAATACAATGGTCTTTGGAAATGACCATGTAAAAAATAAAATACAATAAAAGAAAGGACCATGTAAATATAGTAGCTTTATGTTTTGAGGAAATTCACATATGCGCATAATTTCTCATAATTGTCTGAGAGGCAAATCCAGAACTAATAAGGAATAAAAAAGGCCATCAGGGTAAGCTGACAAGGATAATAAGCCAGTATATCAGATAAGAGTTCAAAGAGAAAATCCAGCTTTGTAGAGAAACAGGGTGAATAACAGCCAAACTAAGAAGTGACCACTCCAATGCTTATAATAGGGCTTCGTATTTCAGCAGACAGAATTATTGCTACCCTGGAGACTCATGAACACAAGTCCATCTGTGATCAATGTGACTCAATTACTACTTCCACTAGATTTGGTGGTGCTGGTACTGTCTGTATTCCTTATTTGTCATCTTTGTCAGTTCTGTATTCACTATTTCCTAAAACCACAACGAACCTCTAATTATTGTGCATTATATAATCAATAGGTGTACTTGATGTGTATCTTTTCATTATTATTAAATGGATGCAATCTCTCAAAATTTACAATGCTTTTAGCTTCTCAGAAACATCACCTTCCCTGGATTCTCCAGGGATGCTAGGAAGGAGGCCTGTGGGTGAACCCTAGCGTTTAAGATACCTCAGAGGGACCTAGCATCATTGGGAAGAAAAAGTCCAGAGCTCACATTATTACACCATGAAGATAGTGAGGAAGGTGGCTTCTAGTCCTCAACAGCTGTGCCCTACTCTGAGGGACAGGCTAAGTGGAGGGACACCCTGGAAACATAGCCCAGGGAACACAGAGGTTGGGTCCAAGCACCACGTTTCCACCTGCTCACGCCCTCTGTCGGTGGCAAGCACCCTTGGTGATGCCAGGCTACCACAGTTTTGCTTTTGTCTTTCAAAGTATGTAGACCGGAGGGCAGAAACCTGTGGTTTCTCGCTGCCAACTTCTGGAAAGGATAAAATGCTGTAAGAATTTAGAGATGTGAGATTGAAGAAGACTAGTGGAAGGCTTATTGGGGAGCATTGGGGCTTAAAGCATTTCAATAGTAGAAAGGGAGCTTCTGGGGGAATAATAGACATGAAACTCCAGAGAGAAGAGGAGGGCAAGGTGTAGCTTGGGCACAGTGCCTTGCTGGAAATATTTTCTGACTCGGCCCTGCATGCCCTTTTTTGGGTAAACTAGGGTTAATTTGTCATTCACAAGCATCTACTTGCAAATGATTGAAATGTGACATGTACTTCTAAGCATTTCCCTGCTGACATAGAACTGGTGCCTTTGTCTCACAGAAGTTTTTGTCAAAGCTAGAGAGTCATGCCAATGCATTTTAACCAGAGAGGCTCATTCCTCATCTTGCAAAGCTCATGCCAGAAAAGAACTCTTGCTGGCTCAGAGAGCTGTTCTGAAACAAATAGGCTTCTGCGTGCCCAGAGCAGGGTGCACATAGAACACTGTGCAAGTCTCCCTCCCAGTGCTCGCGGGGCAGCCTGGGAGGAGGCTCTGTTGCCCCAGGGGAAGAATCCCACACACTAAGTATAATTTCCAGGCATGTTGAGTAATGGGGCAAAATTAAGTTGGACTCCCCTTCTATCTTAAATCTAATTAATCCTCCTTTACCATGCATTCACTCCCCTGAAATATGGCATTAAAATTCCAGCACTTAAGCTTGCACTTTCCAGCAGCTTTCCATAAGCAGTGGTAACCCGATCTACCAGCTCCCAAAATCCTAATATGGAATAATTTAGGAAAGTGTGAGGATGGCTTCTTGGCAAGTGAATAACAAGACCACGAACTGAGGAATTTTAGATCCCAATAGTAGAAAAGCAGCACCTTAGAAATATTATTACTTTTGTTGGTGATGTTACAGGGTATGCTGTATTGAGCCTAAGAAATTATCTACTGTGGTAGTTGTTAGTGGAATTAAGGGCTCCAGGAGTACATTCCTTGGGAATGATTTGAGGAAACAGAGCTGCTTAACCTAGTCCGTAACTATTGGTAATTCAAATTTAATTCCAATTTGTTCTGGCTTCTGTTTTTCAAGCATGCAAGAGTCAGATCTGTGGCTATGCTGGGGAAACATGTTTACTTCAGAATCAAAATCAAAATCATTCACATCCTGATTTGAGTATAGAACACAGCTTCAGAACGAAGGTGCCTAGGATTAAATTAGTTGAATGAGACTAAGATTTGAAATCATCTTCAAAACTGAATCACCACTAGGCTGCTCTCCTCCATGAAAGAAGAAATAGTAGACAAAACTTCTCTTGTATTTACTTGTCTTGCCCACAACAAGACTTTGGAAAACAACAACATATTCTGGCAATAGTTACCTTAAAAGGAAAAAAAATATATACAATAATCTAGCATGTTGAAACATGTAGGAAAACATCACACCACAAGTATTTATATCTATAGGTTGGATATAGATTCCTTTACATATGTGTGGACCTATGATAATGATAATTGAAGAAGACAGGCTCTTACATATTATTAGGCTTAACCTAATGCCAACTTCCTAGTGTGACAATATCTGGACAGGATGGATAATGAATAATAATGTTCTTCAGTTTAAGACTGCATGATTAGTTTAATAAAACAGAGGACACAAGATCATGCTTTTTTCTCTTCTTGAATGCCGTACGTGTAGAAGTGTTAATTTCATAGACAAATGGTTGCAGTAGATGATTATGAATATTCAAGTATACTTTGAAAGGACAGGAAAAATTTTATTACTTTTTTATGTTACAGTATTCACTTCTTTGCTTAGATAATTAAAGATCTGTAGGCTTTGAGAAGGAAGGGAAGAACATGAATGAAAGAAGAAAGAGAAAAAGGAAGGAAGGAAAGAAGGTAGGAAAGTGTGGGTGGAAGAGAGGGTAGAAGGAAGGAGTAAATTAAAATTAACTACTTGAATATATGAATCAAAATACAGTAGAACATATACTCTCTATTGAAGCTATTCAGTGCTGTCATTTTAGAAATAAAGCAGCTACATAGTGTAAACAAATGAGTGTGGCCATGTTCCAATAGAAGGTTATTTACAAAACAATCTGTAGACTGACATTATCCCAGGAGCTATTTTTTGTTAATAACTCATATAAAGTATCAAGGACAATTCTTTATCCTTTATTCTCAAAATAACTGATTAACTTTCAGGTATTTAAGTAATTTGCACTGCTGCATTAAAGGATTAGCTTGGGGAAAATACAACTTAAAATTTGCTCTGCTAATAAGTCATCAAAGCACAGATGGAAAACCCAAACTCACTAGACACTTAGACGATCTCTAAATTCAACTTGGCCATGCTGTTTTTGTTCTATTCCTACTTCCAGGCTAGTATGAAGAAGAGAGGGAGATAGCATAAGAGGACACTTAATGTGATACAGGCAGCAGAAATATTCTGTTAGTCATGTCAAATATCTACTGCAGTGAAAATGGCATTCATTGCCATCCAGAGATGGCCTGGGTAAGGTCCAGAGTCTGCTGGAGCAAAGAGCACTGAAGGGATGGAAGGCCTGTGTCAATTGTCCTCTGTAGTTACGAGTCTGAGAAATCCTAGCGATGAATCAGCTTGTCTAAAGTTCTGCTGTCTGTAGTTGCAACAGTAAGGAAGATAATATTTTTAAAAATATTTAGGAGAGAAATGAGTCTTAACAACTAGAGAAGAATCACAGTCTACAACTGCATTGCCTAGAGGCTTAATGATGATTCACTGTAAAATTAGACCAATTAAGTACTCCTCTCATACTTTACTGAGTGAGATAGATAAGATCACTGGTTTCCTTTGACTCATAGAATCTTAAAATAAGGGGATTTCAAGGATTTTATGGTCATAGAGTCACAGCATAGGAGAAACCTATGGTATTGGGTTTGAGAACTGGTCAACTTTTTATTTATAGTTGAGAAAACTGAGGCCTGGTGACGTAAATGATATGTAGTGATTTCAAAAGCAGTGGGTAGCAAGGGTGGAGGTGAACTAGCACTCTCGATTTTGTTTTGATAACCTGACTGATGCATTCAATAGCACAATTATTATTCATTCCAACAAGATCGTTTACACATTCAATCTCAAAGTGATTTGATTAGAGAACGTCTTTTAGTTCCTCATGAGGTTCAGAGTTCACAGTTCTCTAGAACCTCTCAGCATCAGCAAATTACAATTTCTACCTTATACCCTTGTAGCTGTTCTTGACTCCACCCACCCCTGTACTTTTCAGATATGGAAACTGAGACCCAAACAATTTAAATGGATGGCTCCAAGCTTGTTGATATATCAGAATCACCAAGTGACACCTTAAAATTTTTAAAGCCCAGGTCACATCTGTACCAACAAGTTCCAATACCTAAGCACAGGGCATGGACCCTATATATTCTGAAATTTCCTAGATTATTTTATTGTACTGGGAATTGAACTCAGGACCTTTCCCTTACCTAGAAGGTGCTGTGCCACTAAACCATATCCCTGGCCTTCTTAGGTAATTTCAGTGTGCACAGGAATTTTGGGAACCATTGAGCAAGGTGATCTGTCCTCACACTGTATCTCATGTAGGAAGCCGAATCACCCATCATTGGGAAAGAGTAATTTATGCACACCAGAAGAAATGAAATGACACTTCTCCAAAGGAGGCCTTCAACACATCCTTATGTATATACATGTCCACATCACAGAATGTTTATGAAAAACAAACATACTAATATAGGTCAATGTGCTCTACAAATTTAAAGAACTTAGACATTATATATTTATTTTATAAATCATTCCAACTGAATTAACTACAAATACTGTTGGATATATTTCTCAGTTATTCAGAAATTGAAGAATGTGGAATTTTCCAAAACATGTGAGTTTTAAAAGGAAATTTAAAATTAATGAATGCTTTCTCCCGAGATTACCAAGTAGTGCAGTCTCTGATGCTATTTTCATGTGAGTGTCCCTGCTGTTGTTCCCTAACTCAGTAGTTCGCTACTCTGTGGTTTTGAAAGCTTTAGTGTTGAAAGATGATGGCAGGAATTTGGGTTTATCCATCCTTTATAGAAAGCTAATATTATTTTCTTTTCACTTCTTTTCTATTTGTTTTCTGTATATTTTGTTTGCTTGTTTGTTTGTTTGATTGGTTGGTTGGTTGGTTGGTTGTTCTGCTATGCTGGTACCTAGTCTATGCCTTTGTTCATGTTAGACAAGAATTCTACCTCTAAGTTCTAATTCCTATTTTAATTTATTTGTACATCCATAAAAGATAAAACATAAAAATAACTTTAGAAATGAGTGCTTATTCTATATTTTAAATTGCAAAATACATTTTGGATGCACTCAATCATCAGTGACACAAGGCACATTGCAGTTGAGGTGCCTTCTGTAACTTGGTGTTTTCACATAAAAAGCATGGCACTATCTTCCATTTAAACACTATATATATTTTTTTCTTTCTTGATTCTTCTTTATCAAATCTTCTCTTATTAATCACAGTTAGCAAACAGATGACTTTGGACAATAAAATAATAACTGGTGCTATGCTGCACCTTTAAATTCACAAATTTGAGTGAAATAACAGGTATATTTTTAAGATCATAATTTCCCAGTTGAGCTCCTGTGTCCTTTGGAATTCTCTGGTTGTTGCAAGCCAGCATTAGCTCTATGGGCTTTGCTGCTCTGGATGATTTCAATTTCCATTGCTCCATATGCAGCTGTGGTTCACACCCTTCAGTCTCTTCCTTTACCCACTGCTGAAGTGAGTCTAAGCAGCAGGAACCTCACGTCAGAGCTCTTCATAAACAACCAGTCCCAACTGAACATCTTGACAGTCAATGTGTCATTGTTCTGAGGGTCTCAGAGCTTCAGGTACACTGTGAGCAACCTTCTGTCTGATGGTATTTTATCAGGATAATCTTAGAGTGTAGGGAAGATTATGGGACGATCTCAGTATGTTCACTCCTGTTTGAAATCTAAATAAAAATAAAATAACCTTCTAAGTCCTTACTCTTCTAATTAAGTTCAAAAACATGTATTCTGTGGAAAATTGTTTTGCAGGATTTAAGAAAGTAAAACCAAGACAAAATTGTTCTGAAAACCAAAGAACTGGGATCTATAAGGAAAAAGATGGTAGCTTTTGAGAGAAAAATCTCAAAATGCTGTTGATCTTTTTTACTGCCTTAGGGTGCCAGTTTTAACTAAACAAAGAGGCCGCAGTACTCCTCTGAGTTGGTAGAAGTACTAGTACTGACTGGGAACTTTGGAAAGTTATCATTGCAGGGAACTCTTTAGAGGATAGTCTTTCAAATTAGGAAAAGCTGAATGGGGAATATGTGCTGACCATCAGACAGAAAGGGACTGATAACATCTCCACCTCCACCTCTATCCCCTGAAAGTCTGGTGATTTCTCTTAGGAGTCTTTGTCATATTTATTAAATCCCCAAGACGTCTATGTGGACAATAGCTATTTTCCCCTATGGCCAGAGGACGCTGATCCTGGTACACATATGTTCTCAGATGCTGCAGCTTCTTGAGCACCAGTTCTAAAATCAAGCTGACAACAAGTTAGTGACCATAATGCACCCTAGTGAGTGAGAGGGGGGAAAGACTGAAGAAGGGGGCAACAGTGAGATGCCCACACAGAGGCAGATGAAGGAATTTTCAAGAGATACTTGTAGCAACACAATAGAATATAATGTTGTGTTCTTTTGTTTGGTTTTGTTTATTTGTTGTTTTGGTTTTGAATGGCGGATAGAAGCTCGGCCATTGCATTGGCCCTACAGGCTTTGTACCACTGAGCTATATCCCTGGCCTTTTGTGATCTGTTCTTGCTAGATCACCACTAAGATGACAGAACAGTTCTTTATGGATTCAAGATTTGTTTGTTTCTTCTTATGGAGCACTAGTTCTTCCCTTATCAATCTCAGCTTTTGGGTTTCTGGAGCAGTCATTTCTTGACTTGTCATTCCTTCATGGAACAAAAAGAAATTCTTAGGCAAATATATTGAGCCATTTGCTTCAGTGAGTATAGAAAATGAAACCAAATGACTGAGGACATGGACTATCAGCAGCATTATTAACAGAATATGCCTTGAAATTTCTGACTCAGCACTGTCACTGAGTGTGGTGGCATTTGCTTTCTGTCTTTTCTGGGTGTCCATGTGTTCACATATAGGTGTGTGAATTCCTGCACGTGTGTCTTCCTTGCTTATTTGTCTAGAAGTTTCATTTCTTTTCATCATCCATGGCAATAGCACTGGTGCTATAGAGATACCAAGGAGAAAAGAATCACATCAGGGTCAATAAGGCAGGGGCAATTACTTTCTTCTCATTGCAGAGTAGAAGCTCCACACTGTTTTTCCAATAGTTCTATGTTATAGTGTCATAGATTGTCTCTATTTTCTAAAAAAAAAAAAAAAAAAAATCTTTCTTGTTGGGTCCTGACAGTGTAGAGACCTTCCTAGCACACACATATTAATAAATAAAGCCTGCTTCAACACCATTATCTCATGTCTAGCTATTCTTCTTAGGTAAACCTCGTTCTACCCATTGCCTTCTTTCTCTCTGGGGAAACCTCCAAAAGCTCTTATAAAGTGCACAACACCTAAAAACTGTCATTCCTGGGGCCCAGTGGGATGGCTTAGTGTTCTAATGTGCCCGCTTGGGAAAGCTTGGGTGGCTTCAGGGACCGTGGTTCAATCCCTGGCACTACGTGTTGCGCCAGCCCTGCCCTCGGGGTGGGCTGACCTGGCCATAAAAATGAGTGAATAGAC
This sequence comes from Myocastor coypus, assembly GCA_004027025.1. Lineage (NCBI taxonomy): Eukaryota > Metazoa > Chordata > Mammalia > Rodentia > Myocastoridae > Myocastor > Myocastor coypus. Next base: position 31,748 of record PVJA010003237.1, read on the forward strand.
AGGCAAAAGTTCTGAAACAAGAAAAAAAAAAATAAATAAATAAAATTTAAAAAATTATAAAAAGAAAAAAACTGTCATTCCTGAGAAGTTGAGCTCCTTTAGCTGGTCCTCCTATTTTCCAAACTTTTGAAAGAGTTTTTATGTGAAATAAGAAGCCCTAATCTATATGCATTATCATCTGCCTTGAGCACAGATTCCCAAGCACGTGATGTTTGCCTTGTGTAACTGCATGGTAGGACACACAGTTATTAAAAACAATTTTGGTTTCTTCCTAGGGTCTGAGGATTTCAGAAGTATGAATTTGTTCATTTATGCAGCAATTCAAAGATTGAAGTCGTACACACCAGATACAGTATTCAAAGCTCAACTTTGCTTATAAATTAGCGGGGAGTGCTCAGCCTTGGGATCTGGGAAACAGCTCCAACTAACATGTCTGGGATCAGAAAGAGCTGAATTCACTTTCCCAAGCTCTGCTATTTAATTAATGTGAAACTATAAGCCATGGGCTCTAGATTAACTTTTCTGGATCTCAGTGTCTTCACTGAGAAAGTGAGAAGGGGGAACCCCTGCTGAGTAGGGGCTCGAATAGTATCTAAAAGTCACACCACAGTGGTTTGTGGAAGGGGTGAGATATGCAGCAGCAGTTAGAACCTTCTCCTTCCCATGCTTAGCCCTTCTCTCCTCTGAGGCATAACTCTTCCTACCTCTCCACCTGACCTTATTTTGGTCAATAACACTGACTGGTACAGAAGCAAGACCTGCTGGCCTCCTCCTCTTTGCACATTGATTTAAAAGAGCTCTGTGCCCATGAAAAGAACAGGGTGGTACCCCAGCCCAGGCTGAGTTTACTGCAGGCTGCTCCCTGTAATTTAAAGGGTTAATTTGCTTTTATGTTGCTCCCACTGAGAAGCACTGTTATTATGGGATGCAGGTTCCCACAAAAATACAGAGAAATGCTTTTTTTCAAAGCAGAACCTGGCAAGACCATAGTTAATTTGCATGTGCGCCAGGAGAGCAAAACTCTGGGCAAGTCTTTGAAAATTCACTTGGGACATGTTATGTCAGAGAGACAGTGTTTAGCAGACAGGAATCCCATACCTTGAGTTCACTTTCCCATGACAGCTGCAGGACTGCAGGAAGCACAAGGCACTGTACCTTTACTCAATCCTCCCTCCCACTCCTGTCTGCAACACAAAAAATTCCAATGCTTTGAAATAACTTGCTTTAACTCTTTGCTACTCAGAATATGGTCCAGGGACCAGCACCTTCACCCTTCCCTGAGAGCTTGTTAGACTCCCAGGTCCACTGAGTCAGAGGGCATCTTCCCAAGTCCTGTAGGCACTCAGAAGCACCCTGGGGGCTGAGAACCAGCTATTTAACTGGCAGTGTGGGAAGAAAGCCTGCGTACAGCTGCTTTTGCTGATCTTGGGAGTACTGATCAAAGCGCTACTGATTGCGTCTTTTTAATTTTTATTTTCCTGTTATAAAATTTTTGATGTAGAGAAGAGGGTGCTGCTCAGCATTCTCAGGTGAAATATTTAGTCTTGACCTTGGTACATTCTCACAGGTGCCTCTGGAGACCTGGATGTAGCATGTAGTGCTGTTTGTGGCTTTGGAAAGTCATTGTCTAATCAGGATTATACTGCTTTGGGTCACGAGCCACACAGAGTGGCACTGAGAACTGTACTTCATTTTATTTATTGTTGTTGTTTTACAGAAGCAGTTTTATCTTCTGGGTAGAGCTGTGTAAATTTTTTTTTTTTTTTTTAATCTGATTTCAGTCACATCAGGGAAAATCAAAGACGGAAAATAACTCACACAAAATGTACAGACTACATCTGAATTTTGACATACCTTGAGAAACTCTAAGATTTTTGGTTTTCATTTTTGGTTGCGTGCTTCTAATGCTAAGACAAGACTGTGTATTAAAAAAAAACATTGATTATGCAAAATATGCAGGTAAGATCCAAGTGTAATTATAGCACAAAGTTTAATTATGTCATGAGCACCTGGATTTCTGACTCATGTGTGAGCACAGTGTATTAGCAAATAGGTGTTGAGCACTGGGATATGCAAACACAGATTTCATTAGAAGGCCCTTTGGGAAATATGAAGTGAAGCCATTCCGTCTACTGGGTGCCTCCTGTATCTGCAGGGGGCAAATGTGTCTGTGTTTCTCCAGACTTTACCTCCCAGCAGAGAAAGCAACTCAGCTGAGCCGGAAGTGAGGAGAAAGGATGTAGGAATGTTGAATTCTGCTCATGATCAGTGATAGCATCATCACACCAGTTGCTCGGCAGAGCCCTTGTCAGCTGCCCCTGCCTTTCTGACCCTATGTGCCACAAGCCCTACCTGTTTCTCTCCACCCAGGAGAAAGGAGATAGGCAGCCTTCTGTTTGGGCTTGGGGTAAAAAAAACATTTTAGTCATGAAAACTAAAAGAAGCAAGTTGGTGGGCACGGGCTGCCCCTGTGACAGGCAGTCTTTTCACACTGTGGCCTAATGTGGCCTGGTATGCTTTGAAGGCCTCCTGTGGTGGTGGTCTTGACATGTCTTTCAGTGGACACTGATTTTTATCACCAATCCATAACAAACTATTTTGCTGACAGAAGAGGATGGAGGAGAAAGGAAAAGCAGTGAGTGCAAAGCTGATAAGAGTCCACATTTAGACAGGATTTTAAAAGGTCAATATAGGCCTGCTCTAGGGCCTTATGGGAAGGTAGCTGAGGGTCTCAACATCATCCTGGTGCAGAGGATTCTGGGGGCTTTTGTTGTGCTCCAGAGCTCCTAGGTGATAAAGTTGTCACTGATAGGAAATAAACGCATTGCATGCCATGCTTATGTCCATTTATGTGTGTACAGACAATTGCAAAACTCATGAAACTATGTACTGTCTTTAGGTCAATGCATTTTGATTCATGATGCTCAATAATGAAGCAATTCACTTAAATACACTCAGCTACACACAAGTCCAGGAGACGAGTTTGGGTGGGAAAGTGATTGGTTTGCTACACGAGGTGGGGAAGTGGGGTCATTTTCCCCATTTCTTCTTGGAAACCAAAAGGTCAGGCAGTCTGAGATCTGCGGTTCCTGGCCAGGGAAGGGAGGGAGCTGCCTAGTGGGGCCAGACAAGTGCTGCCAGCCTCTGCTTCTTGACCTGGGGGTGGCTATCTGGATGTCAGCTTCGTGACATATCACCAAGCTGTTTGTCATTGTTTTCTGTATGTGGGTTACATTTTACCATAAGAGTTTTTCAAACTTCTGTACCACACAAAACACCACAAGTCTCATGTATAAAAACACATGGTTACAGATTAAATAAAAGGTTATGCATTGAAAACATTCCTAGATCCAGTTTTCTGCATAAATCAAAATATAGAAGAAAAAGAGCAGACCTCCAACTTCCCCCTGCTCTCAATTTTCTGCCTTACTGATTGTCTCTAAGAGAACCAGAGAGGTTCATCAGTCACCCTGAGAGTGGGTAAAAATTAATTAAAAGATCCTACCTCTGGGGTGATTTCCTGGCCTAAGCCCCACTAATCACACTGCCTTTCCTTGGAAAGAGGAGCCAACAATTATTTTCTCGAATGCCTTTAAGCAAGGATGACATCCTTCAGGGCCTTTGCACTGCTGTGGTCCCAGCCTTAGGCTTGGTTTTCCCACAGAACCCTGCAGAGCTCATTTCCTCACGGGCTCCAGTGGCTACAGTCACACTCCCGCTGTGGTGAGATCCACGGTGGATGCTGTGCTTCTCTTTGATATGTCATAACTCCTTTCTTAGTTTTGTCTTTTTGTTTGCTTCTTAATAGTACTTGCTTGAAGTAAATAATGATTAATGTATCATAAGCAGCTCACACATGGATGCAACACCTCTTAATTCTTCTTTTATCCCCTCTCTGTGTCTCATTGCTTGTTCTTCTTTCCATTTTAGAAAGTTCTCCCTACTTCCTCTTGCCTGTCATTTATTTTGCACTTTATGTTCTGGTTACCAAACTGGCTGGGCTTTATCTTCTTAGCTCCTCTGAATCATACTTTACTTTCTCTTCTTTTTATTGCCGTTGTCTCCCTTTTTCTTCAGGTTATGGTAAAATTGTGTGTTGGTTTCACTCCCTGCATCTGCAGTGCTTCTGGGGCATAGCACAATGTCTGGCCAATAGCAGATGTGCATCAAACTTTAGGTGGATTCAAATAAACCAGAAAGGGTAGAAGCTGATGCTGATAGTAAGGGGACAGTGTTTGATCTAATAATTTCCTTGTTTGTGAATGCCTTTTGTGGTTAAATAACCTATTCTATCGTGTTCCATCATGTTTTACTCTTTATTTCAAACTACTGCAGGTAGAATATATCTTGCCTTTTGAAGACATGGGGCTCAACCCCAACCTTCTATTTGCATCATCAACTTCATCCAATCCCTGTTCTGAATTCCAAACATTATGTGAACCAGCTCTTGAAACACGGCCTCTTTATATGATCAGAACATACCTCCAGTGACCCCAGGGTCACACAGAGTCTTCCATCTACGCTCCCCAGACTTTTATTGCTGACAATTATTACACCAGTTGAAGGACATATTTTCTAGCTGATATCCTGCTGTTGTTATGAGGGGAATTGGTTCTAATTGCCAGTTTCCTGCATTTTTCTTCCACATATAGGCTTTGGAAGGGGAGAAAAAAATAATAATAGATCCTGATGAAAATTCCACACGTAACTAGGATTATTTCACAAACAGAGCATTCTTGACTTTGGAATTCCCCCCAGACTCCGAACTGAGTTTACCCATATAGACAACTTCAATTCATTTGGAAATGGCAGGAAAACAGGGCCAAATGTTATCTTTGAGCTATGCAATTTCAGCTTCCAGTGGACATAGGTGGTGGATACTGCCAGTGTCAAACACACTGATAATGGACAGGAAGCACCAGTGTCAACACAGAAATGCTGACCTGGCTCCAAGAGTTGGAGGGGACACAGGTGCTCTAATGCCAGGTTCTCCCAGGCTGAATAACAGTGGGCTTCAGGTAGTGATGCTAGGGGCATCTTGAAGACAATGACTGAAGTCTGACTAATTGGAAGGGTAGGCTACATTTATCCACTATCAAAGGATGAACAAGGCAGAAGAATAGGACCTGAGTCCCAGCCTTCCCTGGCTCTATTTGCAGGAAAAGAGGACAATGTAATACACAAATAGAATGTAGAAACTTCCTCTTCACCATCACTTTGATTCTATCCTGGCACAGATTTGCACTAACATCAACTCACAGCAAGTCCAATGCAAAATTTATCTTCATGGAAATGTGACTCTTGGCTGCCAGTAAGCTTAAAAACGTAGCCAACAACCAGGCAAATAAAGATAAAGAAGCTTGGGCAGACAAATGCCGCATATCCTGCACACGGTTTTAGAATTCTCTTGTTGCAGGAATGAATAGAAAGAAAGTGGATTCAGTCAGCCATCAGAAAACCGGTGCATTATATGCATATTATTCATGGCAGTGAAGTAGGTAAGCATGCTGTGTGGACGGGGACAAGACAACTAACTGATATTGCTACAAGTGAATGACTTGTAACATGTGCAGGGGGAGCAGGCAGTGCTTTTCCAAAAAGTCTCCCATTTAACTCATTTGTGTTGTATGCTGAAGATGTTGTTTTGTTTTTACATTTAGGCAGGAAATGGTTGTGTGTGCGCATTGGGTATGTGTGTGTGTTCATGTGTAAATGATTTATGAGTTTTCAAGTGTTGAATTTCAAGTGTTGAATATGCTGCCTGGTCATTCTTTACAAACACAAGTTAGATTTTAATTAAATAGCATATGTTTTGAACTCAACATGTATGTATATTTTACTTTGAACTATCTTTAAGTTATGATTTAATAACTGTGGTCTTAGTTTGCCCTGGTGCATGTTTTAGCTTTTCCTATTCATTTCTTGCATTTATACAGCTGTTTTTGAAGTAGCTGTGAAATATTTTTAAAATTTCTTCCAAAGGGAAGAAATTTAGTATAAGCGATGTAGAAAAATAAAGGGGGAAAAGTAAACATCCTTCTGTGGAATTCTGTCAGTGTATTTCAGATATATTAGGAAATCAGCTAAGCTAAGCAAACATAGACATTTAATATGGCAAGAACAAAGTAATAGCTTTTTTTTTTTTTTTTTTTAACTTTAATAAATCACTGTCATGATTGCCCCAAAGCAATGTTATCTGAGAAATAGGCTTTGGGGGAAGTCCTCCTTCCCAAAATATCCACCTTATCTGGCTTTCCCTGATAGCTGAAATTCCACTGTTTAAAAAGGGCTGCTATGCAGCTAAGGGTACAGAAATCCATGCATAAGGAGGAGCAGCTGAGGTATTTACACTTCAGGGTGAGGTGTTTAATCAAATGTGATAACTCACTGAGATGTGTTTTTCTTGTGAAGCCACTGACTTCCAAGAGAGAAGGGTGTCGAGATAGCTGTGGGAAGGCCCTGACGGGGAAGGTAGGAAGGTGCTAAAGACAAAAGTCAACATCCTTCTGATAGGCTGAGGGGCCGATGTTTCAGCCCCTGGTAATCCTCAGGTCTGTGAGCTAAAGGACCAGACAGGAGACTGGGCAAATAAGAATCTGAGGATGTGGTAGGTTTTCTCAGTTACCTGTGGTGACCCTTCACCCCAGAATGATTGCAAGGTGCTCCTGGTGGAACATTTTTTTCAAATCTGAGCAAAGAAGAGACAGAAAAAAAAATTGAGAATTACTAGGAAACATATCCGTTTGTTTATCATTAAAATAGCTTCACTCCCAGTGTTTACTATTGAGGACTGGGGGCTGGCTTACTGTCACTTTAGCTCCGCCCCTCTAAGCAAAAAACAAAGGAGCATTTTCATACCCATTTTTAGAGTCACCTCTGCTTTTCCCTTGAACAGTTTTCTTTTCTTTGCAGTCCATCTCTCCCTTTTTTCTGCCAAGAAGGTGGTACCACATGGCTAAAGAGAAGGCAGAGATGTGCATGGTTATGGTGGACCTTTGAATCTTCAGATAAGCCAGTAGGGAACACCACCACCCGCCTCAATCAAATGTTCTGAAGCAAGTGGGCTGTGGGTGTGGTCTTCTAATTTGTAGTTGCTGATTTTCAGTAAATTCAGTGTATCAATCAGGATTTTACCAGAGAAACAGATATAACACAAGATGTACAAATACATAAGAAGTTATAAGATTGACTTAGAATAGTCATTCACAGAGTTGGATGAAGAAGCATGCAAAAGGTGCCTGCACACTGGTGACTGAAGGATTCTGTCCAAGGACTGGAGCTCACTGCAGTATTCCATGCAAGCCCATATCAGGAGGGCCAATGGGCCTGTGATGGAAGGCTGATGAGACTACATCCCGAGGCTGAAGGATCTATCTGAAGAGTCTGTGCCAGAAGCTAGGAGAGGACATGCAAGCTGAAGGCCAAGACAGGAGCTCCTCGGAAGAAAATGGAACTCGCCCCATCTTTCCTCATTTCCCTTTCATATGCTTTAAGTGATGAGCCACCCTCAGGTAGCCTCTCTATACCTAGGATATGAAAATGCTGAGCCAATGTGATTAAGCTTCTAAACTTCTCAAGTTGACACAATTGATCAACCACTACATTCAGGCAGCCATGATGTAAACAGTGACATTTTCTCCACTTGAAAAATTTCTTTTGATCAATATATATATATATGTTCTATAGTTATTAGGCAATCAGAGCTTTCATCAAGGAGTTTAAATCAAGTAAATAAAGACAAAGTTCATTAGTAAAAGATGAAAATGTCAAACACCTCAGCAGAGCTGAACACAGGACGCTAAGGTCTGTCTTTCTCCAGAGAAGGGCCCTGGTAGAAGGAAAACGGCCCAATCACAGGACCTTCTGATGACTGGGAGCTGGCCAGATGCCATTTTGTACCATTTAATGAGGAACAGCTGGTGAAGGCGGGGGTATAATAGATAGTTGGGGTGAAGGAAGGTGGTACTGCTGTTCCTGAGCTAGGGAAAAGATGTGGAAGACAAACTGAGAAAGGACAATAAGGAAAGTTAGAGAAAGCGTGTGCTAGGGGTGAGGGCACACATTATCTACTCTTTTGTCAGAAGGACTGGATAGAAATATGGAGAAGCAGCTCTGAGTACAATGTGAGAGAGTGTACTAAGCTATAAATAACACCAATAAGGTAATATGACGTGGTCAACACCTGACCACGAAGACAATCAAGGAATGCTTAAATTATTGCATATAATGTTTGCTAGCCAAGTGACCCCGCCTAGGAAATGCTCAAACATTGCTTCCTACCCTAATGTGATGTCAAGTGGGGAGCAACGAACTAAAAATATATAGAAGAATTTGGGTCTATTCCCTCCACAAAACTACAGCTACTTTCTCTTTGAAAGATTTGTACCAATATTGTTTAGACAAGATATTGTGTCTGCACCTTGTCGTCTGAACAACTACTATAAAGACAACAATATTAATTATTGTAACTGTCCTACTAACCTGTTTTGAAACTGTTTCATTGCTATTTTACCTTTTTTCTTATTAAAATGAATTAAAAATATACAAAAAAATGAGCAACCTAAGCACACTGATGGTCTGTAATTATCAGCCCGACAGATACAGACACAAATGCCTACATAATTCCTCACTAGCAGGTGTGGGATTGCATATATTTACTACTTATTCATTTATTTATTATTTTAAATTTTATTAATTTAAAAGAAGTAAAAAGAAGTAACAATGAGACAGTTCTAAAACACGTTAGTAAGACTGCCACAGTAATTGATACAATGCATATTGTTGCCTTCATAGTAGTTGTTCAGGGTAGGAGATTCAGACATGATATCTTGTCTAAACACTATTAGTAAAAATCTTTCTTCTCACTAAACTAAGAGAAAGTAGCTCTATGTAGAGTCCAATAGTCCGTAATAGTAGTAGGTTATCAACAGAACTGGCAGTGTCAGAAGCTGTTGACTTGGGCCTTAACCTATGCTGCTGGATGGTTAAGACCAAGATAAAGCAAGACTGATTGTGGTAGCTAAATATCGGAAACAACCAAAATACCTATCACCTGAGGAATGGATGAAAAAGATGTGGTGTTTTTATACAATGGAGCAGTACTCACCTGTAAAGAGTAATAAACTTGAAGCCCTCACATATAAGTGGATGCAACTTGAAGATATACTCAGAAGTGAAATAAACCAGACTCACATGTGTACATATTATATAGTCTCCCTAGTGTAAGAACACAAAAAAAAAAAAAGAAATAAAAACGGAGAAGTATAACACAGTTAACTGGAAAGTGAGAATTTAAGGATTAAACAATGAAGAGAGAGCCAGGAGAAAAGTTAAGAAACATGGCAGGGGCAAAAGCCATACATTTATGTTTACTACTCTTTTAAATGTTAACGCTGCCCTTGCCTTCTCCACACCTGCCTTTCCTTCCCGTCTCAGAATAAGCACAATTTGTAAGGCTATCTCTGGCATTTAGTAAGACCTCTTCAAGGTATTCGACAGCCTGATTTGTTCACGGCTGTGTGCCATACAGTGTCTGGGGTAATGAATCAGCACTGAGTGCCTGGAAACAATGCACGACGCTTTGGAAATGTTTCTTTTCTCTCTCTTTCTCTTCTTAATTTCTTGTAACTTTTATTTTCTAATTTTGCATGCACATATCTGGTAATGCGAACAACTAATTTGAAGACAGCATTATGTAATACAGCAAATACTGTTGAATTTTTATCTTTTTGCTTAGTGAAATTCCGAATTGTTTTCAACTTATTATTATCGTTACTTTGCATTCTCTTTCAGAAATACAAATAAAGCCTATTTTTAAAAAATTATTGAAATGATTTTTTAAAATGCAAGTGTCTGCCTCCTGGTACTAAATTTTCCTCCAAGGTAGAAATAAAAATATCTGCCTTTAGAGATTTGTTTTCAGAAAATTGTGTGTGCACATAGTATATGATGTAATAAATGTCTATGGTAAGTATATATAAAGGTGTAGCATATTCTATGTGTGGGTATATACATATACATATATATACACACACACATATATATATACATATATGTATATATGTATATATATGCACGTATACATGTTTGTTCATTTTAGGTATAGAAATCTAAGGGCTGGCAAAATAACTCAGTGGACTAATAGCCTCTTAGGAAAGCACAGACACTGGGGTTTAATCCCTGGCATACATGCCTTGCCAACCCCACCTCCCAGGCATGGTGAGCCCACCATAGAGACTGGACATGGTGGTGCAAGCCGGTAATCCCAGCCTTGGGGAGGCTGAGACCGAAGGGTCACTTATAAGTCTGCGCTGCATAGTGAGACTTCGTCCCAAATACATTAAAAATAAAATTTTTTTAAAAATCTAGATTTCAGCTTTCATCTAGAAGGTAGTATACAACATGAAACTCAGGACTGGTTAATTATTAGAGCTCTGTCCCCACCCACCAACATCAATACTGAAGGTCTTGTATGGATTAGCAAACTACATACTGGAAAGTGAAGATATGCATTCTAACTCCAGGACTTGAGATTTTATAAATTAAATGGGAATCTAAACCATACCAAATAAAAACAAAAAAACTAGTCATACAGATCAATTTTTCACCACACAGTCATTGCAGGTGGGAGGAAGGAGGGATTCTGTTTGGAGTCTGCCTTCATGCAGCACAGAATTTAGTATCAAAGAAAGACATCCTGCAATTGCACTGCTGATTTCTACTGGTATATTGAAAGAAACAGTTAGTGCTTAATTTCTTCCTTTTTTAAAAACCTTTTTTGGCCAATTATATATGTGCATATGTGGTAATGTGATCAGCTAATTTGAAGACAATTTGACATCCACTATTGAATTTCTATCATTTTGTGTAGTATAATTTGGTATCATTTATAATTTGTTTTTACTATTTTTATTCTCTTTAAAGAATTAGGTTATTAAAAAAAGAAAGAAAAAAAAAAAGAGAGAGAAGAAAAGAAATGTCCTTAACCATGTGGCACGACAATAAGCGGAGATCAGGGTAGAGTGAAGAGTTAGCCCAGAATATTTGAATCTGGAGAAACCAAGGTTAAATTCACTAAGGACTGAAACTTGAAAAGAAATTTATAATTCAGGGATCTAGCACATGTCATAGTTGGAATTTGAATACATGGATGTGTTTGACGCTACCCCTCCTCTCTACAATATCGGTACCACTTCCATACCAGTGGGGACAGTCCTTCCCTTGTGCCTTGTCACAGCCTCCAGATGCTCTGCCCACTCCAGTCTCTCCCGTGTAACACCAGTAATAGAAATTATTCTGGAGGTTGGAAGGCACAGCAAGATGTCTAGAAAAGTGGAGAACCACATTTCTTTGTTTCTTTTTCTTTCTATTATTTATTTATTTGTTTGTTTGTTTGTTTTTGGTCTTTTTGAGACAGGGTCTCACTATGCAGTTCAGGCTGGCCTTGAGCTCACTTTTGTAGCCCAGGCTGGTCTTGAACTCGCACCGATCCTCTTCCGTGAGCCTCCCAAGTGCTGGGAATAGAGACGTGCGCCACCACGCCTGGCTCCGAGAACCACATTTCTAAGCTACTATGTATTTTGCTTTTTCACGTTTCTCAGTGCTGGGTGCTAGGGATTAAACTCACGGACACACACATTGTGGACTAGCACTCTAGCTCTGAGTTACAACCCTAGCACTTCTCTGCTTCTTAAATTGATCTCCTCAGCTACCTGTAGCATGTGAGTTTTTCCATTAGATCTCATCAGATCTCAACTGAAGAAAGCTCTCCTTTAAAACCTAGTGTTTAATCAGTTCAATGTCCCAGATTTTCATCTGTCCAGGCCAGTCAGATTAAATATTGAGAGAGACATCAGTTTCAGTTTGTATCTGTACAATACAGCGATAGTAACACGTAAAGGGATGTGCCTTCTAAGTGCACCTGCATGTGGAAATAGCTGGATCCTAGGCTTCAGGCTTCATTGCATTGAAGTTAATCTAAAAGGGGATCAAATCCCAGTTAGTAGTCAATAGCAGTGTCTTTACTCCTCTTAGACAGATTTTATGTAACCTTTTAGGAAATTCGCTGTCTCTGTCTCTGTCTCTGTCTCTGTCTCTGCCTCTGCCTCTGCCTCTGCCTCTGTCTCTGTCTCTGTCTCTGTCTCTCTCTCTCTCTCTCTCTCGCTCGCTCACTCGCTCTCTTTCTGTGTGGCCAGCTCAATCTGCCCTGGGGGTGGGGATGGCATGGCATGTGGTGCCTGAGATTGAACAGTGATCTCCGCCGTTGCCTAAGCTTCCCTAATGAGGTGCTCTGACCACTGAGCTGTCTCACTGACCCATTGGCTTTCTTCTCTGATTAATTATTTTCTATCCTCTTTGACATGAGTGTTTCGGAATCATATGGCAAGACAGAATGTACAGACTGCCAGTGACATGGACAAGTTTTAATTCCCAATGAGTCCTTAACGGATTTCACCATTTCAGCACTGATTTCACATACCAAGGATCCTATGCATGTTTGTGTTCTCTCTCTCTCTCACTCTGCCCTGCCCTGGAAATGGATTACATTTATATTCTCCATAGATTTTGAGTTTTTTACCTGAACATGTTTTCAAGGCCATCTCCCCAATAATGGACTTATTTGGTCCTCATCCATCATATTTACCAGCCCAACACACATCCAAACATCTACATGCTATTCCCAGTAAAGCTCTACCATCCAGAAATATCTTGCAAAGGATTTGGGTAACTCATTCTATAAAGAGTTCCCTTGCTCAGTCTGGAAGTGATTTTCCTTTTAAAGAAACAATATCCAAAAATATGTGGCATGTAAGACATATGGGAAAGGGGGTAATAAAAGCAATGTTGCAGGTGGAAACCATTATGTGGTAAGCACTAATTACAGAGGAACTTGAGAGTGGGAATCTATTGTGTTAGGTTAAAGAACAGCTATCAGGTCTAGCTAATATAATAAAAATAATAAAAGTCAATAACTTCCAGAAGCACTCAGAACTTGTGGGAAGTGCACCCACAGCAGTGAGGGAAGAGCAGAGGTAAGGAGCACTTTGCATTTGTACCAATCTGAGTAAGCAGAGTGTAGTGTCTAAGTCAAGAGTGAATTTGGGGCACTTTCCCTGATGATCATGGTTTGAGAGTACAAAAACACCACAGAGAGAAATGGAGCAGCAGCTCACTGTGAACAGCTTAGGCAGCGCTTCTTCTTCTCCAGGCACTTCCTTTCTGCTCCCCACATCAGCTTGGGTCCTTCATCATGCTGAGTATCCCAGTGACAGGAAGCAGGCTCCTGAGGCATGCCCAGTGGACTCTGCACATCCCACCTGGATTCTCACAAGCCAGTATTTCAGCACCTTTACAGTTTTGTCACCAACAGTTGAGTAGTCTCCAGCAGGACATAATGAATATGGGCCTCATCTCATCTACAAATGAGGGCAGACTGATGTGATAAAGAAACCACCACAATATGTAGAATACATGTTCTGTTGACAAAGAGATCCTACTGTCTGGAGTAAAAAGATGTTCAAAAACTAAATATCTGGAGGAAACTTGGTAGCATTTCAGGGAGTTTTATTGCTTTGAAATCTACTTATGCTGTCATGGACATTGGTTCATTAGGCATCGCATTCCTGTAACAACCATGGTTGAAACAAATGTCTTAATTAATGGCTGATTTGATAACTTCAGTAGGAACAAATACAGGATAAGGACCAGTGGTACGAGTCAGGTAGAGAGAGAAGCATATCAGTGGTACAGATTTTGCCTTGACTTTGTAAGGTGTGGACAAAAGAAGCTTTAATTATTACTAGTGGAATAACAACTGCCAACTTTTTTATTTTAAAGAGAAAAAAACAGTGAAAATAATACAGAATTTCAAAAGAAGGTGATAGGAAGTTAACAATGACTGTTATATTGCATATAAAGGTAGTTGTTCAGATTACCAGATATAGGCATACAAAATTAACCAAATGTTTAGACATTAGTTTCTGCAGTATACAACATTATTTTAAGCCCAGACACACAAGTATTAATTTAATTCTCATAGCAACTCTATAAATAGTATCAGAGCCCCATTTTTATATCATGAAATGCAAGCACAGGCTAGCTAAGGCAATTGGCCATAATCATGCGACTCATCAGAGATTGTCCTAGGATCCAAAATCAAGAATTTGTGGCTTGACTTCATGTGTTTAAGATATCACCGATGCCACTAACTTCTAAATTGCTTAATAAATGCAACATCAGGCCAGAGAAATTGCTTTTAGATGTTAGTTCTTGTAAAATCCCACTAGTGAAACTTCAGATTAAATTCCCAAAAGAGAATAGAGAAAAGTCTAGGTTTGTAATTAATTTGGGAACTGACATTTTGTGGGAAACTAATGAAAATAATTCTGGTAAATTCCATTTTGCTTTTTCTAGTCTTGAAAATGCGTTGGAATGGGAAGTGCTTGTAGAAAAGGCCATTTTACCAATTAATCGGATATTCTATTTAGCCACATTTTTAACCTTAACAAACACCATCCCAGAGGTTGCTCTCTGGAAAGAGATGGAAACTGAGGCCAGGGAGCTCTGGCAAAGTGATTTATTCAAGTTTCAGAGTAAACTATCAGAGACAGATTTAAACTCCAATTGTTTGAACTCCAGACCAAGGATTTTTATAAGACTACACTGTTCCCATATTTCAATCCTCTTCTGTCTCTGCTGCTGCTGCTGCTCTCTGTCTCTATCTCTGTCTCTGTCTCTGTCTCTGTCTCTCTCTCTCTCTGTTTCTATCCCTGTCCCTCTCTCTCTCATTCTCCACTTTCACACCAGTCACATCTCAAGATTTGTCTAACTCTGGATACCATGGAATTTGGAATGAGGAATACTTGGGGAAACTACACAAGTCTCAACAAGCATGTCCTTTGATTCTAATCCTAATGTTTCCCGAGTAACTCCACACTCAATACACGCCACCATCACTACCTTGATTCAGAACTTCCTGAATTCACCCCTAGGTTGCTGACTCAACTTTCCCTCTCTCTATTATTTCTCTTGGTCAATTGCAGTTTTATTTTAACAAGTTTGTCATAAATTTTGTTTAAAATTATCATGGGTTAGTGTCTTCCTAAGACCTGCTCCAAAGGTTCTGGTGTGTGACAGCACTGGGGATCATAGACTAAGGTCAGTTTCTGCCTCTATATCATTTTTTGGAAGACAGTCCTTAGGTATTTTTAACAGCTGTAAATTTTACTAATATTCTCAGCAATAGCACAGGTTTTAGAGAAGAGAGTACATGTGAGTTTTGGAAAGTGAGATCCTAGGGTTGATCATTAGCTGTACTCTTCAGTTGGATCTTGAATCTAGTATATAGCCTTGCAGTTTTTATGAAAGTGGCTTGGGTTCTTTACATTGTGGCCCTAGGTTCTCAAGTATGAAAGAAAGCAAACTTCACTGTGTACACATTTCAATGCTCTGTCTCCATCTCATTGAATAATGTGTCATAGATCACAATACGTAACATAGGTGATCTGAGACTGTACCTCTGGATGAACAGGGAGCAATCTGGGCAATCTACAGTAAATCTAAGCTTCAGTACCTTCTGTGAAAAATGGAGATCCTAATATTTCTTCCTGAATCATAAATTTGTAAGTGGGGATTAAACAACACGGAACTGCAAGTGTGATTAAAACATATAGAGAATGCTTAAGTAAAAACCTAAAGACTTTATTATAATAAAAGATATTTTCATTAATTCCCCCTAAAGTGTTTTAGAACGTTTGTCTCATCATTCTTACCATTTTCTAAAGCAGTTTAGAAATCCTCTTTTCTGAGTGTCATTTTAGGACTATCTTGTATCAATTCAAAATGTTTGTGATATTTCCTATCAAATAAAATTATTACTTGCAGATATACCCTTAGAGCCTCATACAGTCACAGAACTCTTCAGAGGTAGCTAAATCTACAATGTGATGCTAGGCTTAGGGTGTACGGTCAGTCAGTCAGTCAGTTCACTGTTTGGTTTGGCATAGTTCTAGCTAGGATTAAGGGTGTGAGTGCTACATCTGCCTTAAGATGGGCAGCCTGCATACAATATAAAGGGCATAAAGAATCTTGCCTCTTTTTCCTTCTTCTAATACTTTTACAGTCTTCCTCCACTATGAGCTGTTGCCCCTCTGACTTGTGTTACCCTGTCATGGAGCCAATAATCTGAAACCTCTACAAACTGTGAGTTAAATAAATTTTTTCCCCTTAACTTTGAATATCAAGGATTTTGTCTCATCAACTAGAAAAATAACCATGGCAACACCAATGTGTCCTCATGCATTTTATTTTTAAGATCTGGCACTGTGAAAGTTCTGAGTCTTCCCCAAAGTCAACTCAAACAGTAAACATTTTAAATTGATTCAGGACATTGAAGTACATGACAGCACAACTAAAGAGACTCATGAAAGAGGACATCCAGAACTGCCTCAGATAGAGGTAAGAGTGATGGGATAAGTATATTTGTAGCAAAGAGGATATTTTAAGGTGTATAATTAGCCATGTGTCCTTTTCTGTAACAATTGCTTAAAAATTTAAATACTTATATTTAGCTCATACCTCACATATCAAATAATTAGTACAATATTTGATACTTAAAATATATTCAATTAGTATTATTTACTTTTTATGTAGAAATATGAGTCATTTGGCTGTTAAAATCCAGGAATATTCTTTTACTTTTTGGAAAATTTCAGTTGTCATTATATTCTTGCTAGACAGCTTTAATTCAGGTGAACATTCTCTTTTATTGGGTTTGCTACAGAATTTTCATGTAGAAATTGATGAAATTTACTTAATTTTACATAAGGACAAGTTTTAAACAACCTAGAGAGACAACTTTTACTTGAACGGACATTATAATGGGTTGTGGTAGGTAGGAAAAATTTTCTCTATTTATGATTTATTAAAAAACTACAAAATATGCTTTGGGCTTACTCATTTCATTATATATTTATCATTTGAACAAGACTTCTGTTTGAACTAAAAATAACAAAACAAAACAAAGAGGAACAACCCATATTTTCATTTTAGTTAGCTTATCAGGTTAGTATGTTGGGCTGTTAAAGGCTTAAGTCAATAGCTTCTGAGATGGCCAGTCCTGCTGATAAACCACTACTATTATGGAATATTGGATTATACATACAACTATTTTCTCTTAGTTCAATTAGAAGAAATATTTGTTCCATTAGTCTTCAGAAACTTATGTCTGCATCTTGTACTTTGAACAACTTCTATGAAGATAACAATATGCATTGTGTTGATTATTGTGAATGTCCTACTGATGTGTTCCAAAATTCATTGCTATTTCTTTCTTGTTGAAATTAACAAAATAATAATAAAAACATGCCAGGAAAATTATATCCACCTAAAAGTTTCTTAGAGACCTATGAAGCTCTCTACAAAGGCCAAACTCTTTTAAGAATATATATATACATATATATATATATTCATATATATATTCTTATATATAAGAATTTTTTGAAACAAAGACAGAAACAGGGTAGCATATAATATATATGTTATAAATTTTCATAACAAGAATAGCTAATTAACAACGGTTGTTATATTATCTGTTTTTATTGTCACATCTGTTGTGCAAATTGAGATATAGTTATATAAGATTGAACTAATAATTGAATATTAACTCATGCTTTCAATAAACCTCAATTTTTTTCTTATCTTTAAAAAAAGAAAAATATATAATATGTCATCCCATTGAGTTATTATTATTCCTTTAAAGAAAATAGAGTGCAGGGTATTAAAAATATTCAGGGACAGGAGAGAATACTGGAGATTTGCCAATTCTAAATTATAGCTGTTAATTCTCTTATGACATCAGTCCTGCTCTGTTGTGGCAGGTATATGTCGTGGATAACTAGAAAAGTTTTTCTTAATAAGTAATTGGAAGAAATGTTGAGAACTCACATTTTTATATGGTCATTAAATAATGTTTTCATAATGTATTACATAGGTTATAGAAAATCTTATGTTAAAAATTCATAAGCAACTGAATTAAATAAAACTATATTCACAGTAAAAAAATTTGTTTTGAAAAAACTGGGAAAGGATGTTTCCAAGTTGTCTTGTCCAAGGTGACTCCAAACAGTCTTATGTCAGAATGGAGAAATGATTGAACTTTTTGCTCTCTGAATTCAGATGTTTTCAATGCATTTTGTAGATTTTACCTTGAATGGAGGCAAAGCCCATTACCCAACTTCTGATTTTGGCTGGCCTCACATCTTCCTTTGGTCAGTGTAATGTAGTGGAAGCAACACTGTATGTGTTCTGAGATGGGACACCAAGAGGCCCTGCACACTGCTGCTTTTGGAACAATGTAACTTACATGTGAACAAATCTGACTTTGCTTAATGAAGGATAATCAATCCTGTGGAGGGGAAGCAAGGCTTATCAGTCAACTATTAGCCAGCCTCTGGCCAATGGCCTACTACCCGCAGGCATGTGAATGAGCAATTATAAGACAAATCACTTTCCAGCCAAACCAGCAACTCAACAGAGACAGATAATGAGCACCACCCAGATCATCTCAGTACACTGGGAACTGGAACAACTGCCTAGCTAACTGAATTTTGTGGGGTGTTTTGCGTAGCAGAAACTAATAGACAGCAGACCAGTGGCTATAACTCCCTGCACTCATTTTAGCAGGCTTCACCCAAAACCTGACACCTTGTAAAATTCAGACAATCCAATCGTCAATGGTCCAGAATATATAAGGTGTGTTGTTAGATGTGTTTACTCTATAGACATACATTGCTAGATGCATGTTATTTGTTGGCTAATCTATGTGGAGTTTTATGAACTCAAGAGACTCCATTTTTTCAAACTAGAGAAAGCAAAACAAGCAGATCCACTAGAGGAACTGATCCTGAAAATTGGGACTGCTATCTCAAAGTAATGTATCTGTGTGGAGATTTAAGTTTGGCCTCAAAGTTTCTGAGTGTATTGAGAAATATAGCCAATGTTCCATCTCTTACATCTGAGCAAGCTCCATGACTGCTCTATGACTGTTTCAGCCAAAAGAATATGGTAGACATCGTAGACCAATTTTCAGTCCCAAATGTCAAGAGATTGCCAGTCCCTACTTCCTGTGTATGTGCTTCTGTTTTGTTTGCTGACCCTTACTTCCCTGTCCGTTGGAATTTTTACTTTCAGTACTTTCAGCTACAAAGAAAGCAGTGCAATTCTTTTGTTGAGGAGGATGCTTGGAGAAGTCTGGAGACTATATAGAGAGGGAAGGGATTCAAGTCAACATCAGCTTTTCAGACATCTTCATGGAGTTGCCAGGCAGGGAATTCAGTCATCCTGGGCCAACTTAACCAGTCAAGATACCTGCTATTACTAAAAGTGACCACAGACAAGTAGGAGCAGACAGATCTGCCTGAGAAACTTTACTTGAATTCTTTATTACAGACCCATCAGATGTAACAAAATGGTTACTGTGAGGAGTCACCCAGCTTAGGTGCAGTTTGTTACTCAGCCACAGGTAGGAAGAATCCTCCTATACAGGGCAGGTTCTCAGGACAGAGTGACTGAGACTTAGCAGGGGATTTTTTCCGTGGTGCAGGACTTTCAGTGCTCAAACTGGGAAAATCCCAAGTGAAAATACCAGATGAAAGGGAGGAATTGGTGTGCACTAGATACAGGCTAGAGACTGTTGTAATTGTTTTGCACTAAAGCATTGAACAAGTTTGGATTGACTTCATTTCTAGCAAGCTACCCTAAGGCCATAGGGGATTTCATACATTACAGAAAACTCAAAATTTTACTTGATAGAAACTGTGTAATGTGTGTTTTATAGAAGGCAACACATGGAAAATAAGTTCAGGTTGATTTTTTTCTTATGACTCATGCAACTTATTTCGTTGCACGAAGGCTTTCCTTAAAACTCCCACACATGGATAGAAGACAGTGATGTGTGCTCTAAAGACATTTCAAACTTAAAACTTCATTTCAAACTTTTTTTTTACTAAACTTTTAATTTTGTCAACAGAATGGATAACGACTGCCCATGTCTTTCTAAAACTGGCACCATTTCCAAAAGTTATTTAGAAGAAGCTTTTCAAACGTATGTAATTACTCTTATTATTTTGTCTAAATGTAAATTATAAATATCTTCCTATTTTCAATTAACTTGTTGCCCTTTCTCTAATTACAAAAATAGCAGTGTTAAAAATGTGAAAATCCACAAAAGAACAACTGTGTGAAAATATGTTTGATGGAGGCATGACACATTTGCAACTGTGTTCTAACTGACATGAAAAAAATAAAAATGGAAAGAAAATAATTTATAAATGGAATCTAAAATTGCACTGTGGTGAGATCAGAAGTTTGGCACCCCGAAATGAGGGCATGAGAAGTGATGAACAGAGTGATATGCAGGTAAAATCTGAGAGCAAAGATGCCAGATGTGCTGTTTTGGAGAACGACAGCACATCCACTTTCCCTAGAACAGGCAAGAGGCTCTGGAATTAGCAACCAGTGTCTTGTAATGGGGACATAAAAGGCCAAGGTTGTTCAGGACCCACTGACGCAGGTGTCCCTGTGAACATGCCTCCAGCCTGTCCAGTGACAGGGGCCTAGGAGGCTCAAGATAAAACCCTTCTTCATGGGCCCAGCAGGATGGCTCAGTGGTCTGGAGCACCTGCTTCCGAAAGCTTGGCCCGCTGCCGGAACCGCGGTTCGATCCCCAGCACCACATGCTGCACCAGCCCAGCCCTCATGGCAGGCTGAGCTGGCCATGGAAATAAATAAATAAACAAACAAAAGTTCTGAAACAAGAAAAAATTAATAAAATAAAATAAAAAACCCTTCTTCATGGTAAAATTATTAGGCAAAACTGTACACTTTAAAAATCTTGATTCTTAGATGAGTTGGTAATAATGCATCATACATTAATTTATGAACTTACATAGTATTAACTTTATTTACACGTTTTTCAATTAGATCAAAAAGCATGGTACATTTTGTATTTAGTTCTTTTAAAACATTTAGGAACTGATTTATTTTGAATTTGAGATATGCTGGGAAACATTGGTTTGCCAGAGTAATTTGCTCTGGACGCATGCTTGTAATCCAAAGTACTTGTACATCAAATCAAATGTCTCATAAAAAGAACAGAAACTGTCATGACTTATTATATATTCACATGCAGATGTTAGAATACTATGGTTAGATTTCTAAATTTCTGTGTAAAATTGTGTAATTGTTTTTTTTTTTTCACATTCGACAGGGATTTATTAGAATATCAACAATTGATGGAAAATACCAGTTCCATGTTATGTATAAGGAATTTGATATTCAGAAAGATAATAGTGTTAAGCTCAAGTGCCTGTGCTATAGGGTAATAATATCATTAAACTTCTCTTCTGGAGGGTTGGTTAACAACTTAAGTTGTAGACCAAAAAATTAGAGGAAAAAGAAGGGCTACAAGGATAGCCAATATTTTGGCCATAGCCCTTCAATATGAGTGAGGACTCAGGACATAAGAAAGTCTGTATTGTGACACCTTATAACTCAGTCATGTCCCAAATTTTCTGTTCAAGATTATGCGGCTACAGCAGAAAGGGACCAACATTGTATAGTGTGCCTAACAAGAATCACCTAAAGAAAAATCATGCTTTTACAGAGAGCTAACTGGTCAAGCAATGGCTGTGATGTGTCTAGCTGGCTGACACTGACAAAAGATCTACAAACTGCTGTACGTGGTTTCAGGGTAAATCCTGAGGGGATTTGACTGACCTTGTAAGATATAAAAGTTACGTTTGTTATATAGATCTTGCTTTATCTTGGTCTTAACGATCCAGCACAAAAGTCTAACCATGAGATATAAAATGTAAAGCCATTTTAGTATGCTAAGCTATAAAAGGCTCAAGTCAGCAGCTTCCAACATTGCCAGTTCAGCTGATAACCCACTACTATTATGAACTATTGGACTATATGTACAGCTACTTTCTCTTAGTTCAATGAGAAGAAAGATTTGTACTAATAGTGTCTAGAAAAGATATGTCTGGATCTTGTACTCTGAACAAGTACTATGAAGACAACAATGTGTAATGTATTAATTGTCCTAATAACCTATTTTGAAACTGTCTCATTGTTATTTCTTTCTCATTAAAAGTAATAAAATTTAAATAACTAAAGTTAAATAAAAAAGAAAATGTTCAAATATTGTAATATAATTCAAAATAATTAGCCTGTGCTTTGGGCCGAGGAGATAGTTTGGTGGTCTAAACGCCTGCCTGGAAAGCACAAGACCTTGGTTGGATCAGTACCTGGTACTGCATACTGTGCTGGCCCCACACTGAGCCATCCACCAAAACCAGGAATGGTAGTATATATCTATGATCTCAGTGCTGGGGAGGCTGAGACAGGAGGGTCACTGTGAGTCTGGGCTGTGTAGCGAGACCCTGGACTGAAAAAGTAATTTATTTGTTTGTAAAATTTATATATAAAAAAAGAACTCTGCACTGTGAAAATCTCCCTGCTTGGTGTGAGGGAGACAACAGAGTAGGTGGGTTGTTGTGTAGGGCAACTCTTGCTCTTGGCAATGCACCCAGTGATGTCTATTGGCTCAGTGGAATCGTGTGTGTGTGTGTGTGTGTGTGTGTGTGTGTGTGTGTGTGTGTAACTTTAACAAGGAACTGCAGTACTACTATGGTCAGCTGGCTCCAAGGCAGGATGGCATGGCAGAGGGGCACCACAGAGGAGCAACAGTCCACGGCACACAGGGCAGGCTGCAGGCAGCCAGCAGGGAAGTACCCAGCAGCAGACATCAGCAGCAGCTCTCCTGTCCCTTCTGCTCTCTCCAGACTGCCAGCCTTCTGAAGAGACAGTGCTCACTCCCAGCGGGAGGGGTACCGTTATTGCCAGCATCACACACCCTGGATGCAGCCACCTCTGAAAAGCCATAGCAATGGCTGTGTGAGGCATTGGGAGTATCTAAATAGAAGCCATGACACCTCATTTTGAGGATTTCACAGAAATGTGACATCGCACTGGCATCGAACCGATTGATTCATCCCTGGCAGTGCTCCCACCTCCCATGAGTGGTGCTTATCTACAAAAGCTTGCACTACTCCCCACGTTGTCCATATCCCCCAATCTTAGTTGAAATAAGGTGTTCTTTATGCTTTCTCTCATCCTCTGCAAACAAGATCTTCTTCATATCTTCTTATCCTGTTGCTACTGGGAGATGACCATCCACCATTCCTCCAGGAGAAAGAGAGAAAGGCAGAGAGAGAAACAGAGAGAGAGAGAGAGAGAGAGAGAGAGAACATTAGTTCCATTCCATTGTGGTGATGTGATGCTGGGAGTTGCAGACCATGAATGATATATCACAAAGTCAAAATTCATTAGAAATATTAGCTCACTCTGTGGAATACTTGCAGAATAAGTTACTTATAATCCAATATTTTGTTATATTAGCTTTTTTATTTACCTATTTTAAATTTATCTGTGTTTTAGGGCTGGCCAAATAGCTCACTGGATTAAAGCACCTGATAGCAGGCTCAGGGGCCAGGGGTTCAATTTTGAGACCTGCTGTGCCAGCCCTGGGCACACTGAGACAGCAATTAAGACTGGGTGTGCTGGTGCTTGCCTATAATCCCAGCTCTTGGGAGGCTGTAAGCAGGCAGGTCACTCTGCATCTGATCTAGTAGTGAGACCCTGAACACCCTGTAGACTCTTCCCTAAAACATACAGAAAAAAATAATAAAAATTAAATTGGGGAATCCTAATTAAGCTTTTACATTTATTCCTATGGTATTTGCCAAAATTATTTTTAAAGGTCCTTTTCTCTAAGTAGCTATGTCGATCTGTATTTTTAGGTGCTGGCTCTTTATTCTTCTGGGTGAATGGGAAGGACTGCAGAGCAGGGGCCTGGTAGGACTGGCACAGTGGTAAGGGGCTCAGCAGTGTGGGTCACAACTACAATGCAAATAGATAAACAAAATTAGATCTGTCGTGATTTCTTTTGTACTACCCAGTTTTGTTATTTCAAGTTGCACGTTTCTGGCCTGTGCCCTTGCACAGACCCCACCTCTACTTTACGAAAGTGGCTCACAGCTGGCCTCCTCCTCAGATGCGTCCGTAATGTACACTGCATTGGAGTGCAGTCCCTCTCGTTCCTTTTGTGGACACATTCTCAGCACCACAAGAGTGATGTCATGCCACAGTGATCCCTGTGGACCTCGACCTCTAACTGTGTAGTTCACGATTGCCAAACTCTGAGAACAGACCTGATGTCCCTTAGTGGACAAAAATGCAGTACATATTGGGATTTTATTTATCCATTACAAAGAACAAAATCGTGTGACTGTACTCAGACAGATAGATCTTAAGACTATTGGGTTAAACCTAACAAGTCAGGGGAAGGAGAAACAGAGAAAAGATAATAAAAGTGATCAGCCTATGATACAAACATGTACCAATCCTGCAAAACAAATGCAAATGCCATGTGTTACAAACTCCCACAAAGTGGGTAAAAATAAAGCAATGATAAGAGATGGAAGGAAGAAAAGAAGGAAGGAAATGAAAGAAAAAAGAAAGAAAAAGAACAGAATGAAGTAGAAAAAGAAAAAAGAAACACACAGGGAAAGTGGCTCAGTGTGAAGGTCCTGGATTCAATCCTCGTTCTGAAAAATAAACAAATAAATAAATAAAGTTCAGATTGATTGAACGAAAATAAAACATAAACAAAATTTTTAAATAAACATCAATGAATCAATCAATGCCACAAGGAATGTGTGGGAGTTGAAGGTAATGGAGGCCCCCTGCAGAATTCCTCAGCATGAGGGGTTCACAAGACAGCAGCTCCCTCTGGCCTCATCTGGCCTTCCTGAGCTCTGCACACAAATGCTACCCCATGTTCCCAAGAAACAGTGGCCCCGGGAAACCAAGCCTGTAGCTGCCAGAAGAAAACGGTCTCCCTCCCACCTGAATTCCCACCCTCCCTGGTGGGGTTTTCAGGTGGGTGTGTATTTCACTTTGTCAAAAAGAGATCAGTTCCTGTGCTGAAAGGCAAGCCTGAGGCAGTGTGTGACAGAGCTGGAACACCCAGAGGGACAATTCCTGTGTAAGTGGTTCTCACGCTGGGCTGGGCAGTGGGTGCCAGCTCCCACATTACCTCCTTTGACGGCCCTTTTCCCTGTTTGTCCGTTGTCCTCAAGGGATGCTTTGTCGATTGTTGGTCTGGCTGTTATTTGACAGGTGATAGCCCCTGGATGCCAGCATGAAACTTTAGACCCAACAACTGCTCGAATGGACTCGGTATTGGGCGACTCCTGCTCTTTTCTCTCCCTTCTTCCCCTTTCTTCTGTATGGAAATGTGTTTTTATCAATGCATACTGTCCTGGTCCTTGCAGGCCTTGAGAAGAGGTTCAAGAATTATTGTGGGATTGAGTAGAAACAGGGCACAGTGTCCAGGGCAAACTGTCCAGCGCTGCTAGGTCACCATGTAAACGATATGATCTGTGGTATTAAAGGGACTGCAGCTGGGCAGCTATGTTGGAGATATTCTCTCTGTCAGTTGCAGTGGTGACCTGTAACAGACAGGATAGCACTCCTACACTGCATTGCTTCTTGGTAGGGAAATAATGAATTACAAAACTGTGATTAGCAAACAGTTGTAAGGGAAAGAAACAGAAATTAGAATAGCTTTCTTCTCTAGTTTCTCTAGTTGGGCAGGCATCTTGACGCCACAGCAAAAACACATTTCTGGCATCCTTCTGAGGCCAAAGGGAAATCCGTGGTCTGCTGCTTGCCCCTTCCACACTGGTTTGTATCTCTGTATGTCACCCTCCCTGCAGGCTTTCCATCCAAGCTGTAACTTCAGCCCATCCCCTTGACTGGCATCCATTTCAGCTGGCATCATTTTATCATCGGAAATGGTGTGGAAACCATAATAATAATAAGCATTATTTTCCACCCACTCTTTAAAGTATTAATAATTAATTTTTTTCTATTCATTTGAGGATTTTGATGTTGATGTTTCAGAATCAAATACGGTGATTTCTTCAGAACTTTGTTTAATAAAAATAATTTTTACATGACTTACAATGCAGTTCAATGGAATTACTACTTAGGAAGTTAAGCTAAATGGATGCAGATAAGTAAGTGCATGATTGGTAATACACCAGGTTTATCCCTGGGCCTCCATTTCAATTGGTAAGAGTTAAAATTTATGTATTTTTATCACCTCAAAGAACTTGGTAGATTAATGTTTTTGGTGAACACAAAAGCAAAGCAACAGAAAGTAGGAGACAAATCCTTCTAGAATTTTAATTGCTTTTTAAATTGGTCTTTTAATTGCCCAATTATACATTTTCTGGAGAAATAAAGAGAATAACCTATCAAGTAGAGACTGAGTTATAGTCACCTGATATTGAAGAGGAAGAACATTTTAAAAATGCATTTGCTGATCATGGCCACTTGCTTTGCAAAGCCTAATACATCCGTCTCTGATAACATCAAAGGATTTAAGGCCCTCTTTATGTGGCAAAGGCTTTTCACAGTTCAATAACCATTCCTGTTGCTGCTATAATATTTCACTCACATTTCCCCATGTTCAGGGTAGGCCTCACAATTGGAACTGTTTCAGCTGAAAACTCCTCCATCTCTGCTTGTTATATTTTATCATCCCTCTCCAAATATTTGTAAGCCATGATCATTCTGCTACTCAGAAAGTGGAAAAATGTCAGCTCTCTGGTTTGGAGTCTGGTTTCTGAATCACAGAGAATAAAAATGCCCCTGCCCTGGAGTTATCAGCCACTTTTCTCTGTCTAAAGAACTGAACCGAAAGGCAGCAGTGATGGCTTGACTTGCGAACCAGAAACAAACAGCAAAGGACAGGATCTCAAAGCCCCACTGTGACTGTGATAGAAACCATTGTTCAAAGCACTTCCTGGGAATTAGTTAGGCATTATGGTGTCAAAATTGCTTAATCTGAAAGAAACACCCCGGCCTTCAGTCACATCAGCAAATATATATTAAGTGCTTGCTGTGTGCCCAGGATGGAATTGTGCAGTTTGGGGAACAAAAAAAAAAAAAAAAAAAAAAAAAAAAAAAAAAAAAAAAAAAAAAAAAAAAAAAAAAAAAAAAAAAAAAAAAAAAAAAAAAAAAAAAAAAAAAAAAAAAAAAAAGTGACTCTTGTGGTATAAGCAAAACAGTGTGAGGGGACTCTATAGAAGGAAGGAAAAGCAAAGCGGGATGCATGCTGGGTACAGACTATTTCCTTCTTACCTTTTTAGTAGTGAAGGTGTGTCTTTTCAGCTCCTCTCTAGATTCCCTCTAGACAGACTAAAACAGAAGTGTTACTACAGCTTAGTTGTTTCGAGTTTTAGTGTCAAGAGCAGACACTCCAATGCTTTTGAAACCTAAGAAGGAGAATTTGTGAAAAATCAACATCTGTCAGAGGAAGGGAACATGAGAGCAGGCAAGACTTGAAAAAGACTCACAGGTCCTTAAAAGGACTGTTATGAGGACATGAGGGAGAAAAGAGATGAACGGAAAGGCGACCCACATGGATGGATTTTGTGCTATTTATTTTAGTGACACCAGAGTGTAGAAAAAAACCAAAAGAAAACTGCAGGGCATTACGGATGATTTACCCTCTTTGGTTTCTACTTTTTTATTCTACAGAATCAAAAGAGCCCTATCTAAGTTTTACATTAAATTGTCTACATCCATTCCCAGTCCTAGGAAAGATTCAGCCAAGCTTGTGTTGTTTGAAAAGGCTTTTGATCACAGTGAAGCTACCAACTCAATTCTGCTCATTTCCTGTGCTAATTAATGGACAGGCATAGTTGCCTCCTCTCTGTTGCCCAGAGAAATTCCAGGGACTGATTTTTTTCAAACTGGACTCCGAATGCCTGGGAAAGTGTCCTTGGCTTTGGGTGGAGGTAGGAAGCTGGAAGTCCTGAGACGTCACAGCCTAGAGCCTGAGAACCAGTAGGCCAGGACAGCTTGTGGATAACGAGGGTGGGATCCCCAGGAGTGAAGCAAGTTTTATTTTTATCTCTGAATTTTATTCTGCAGTGAAGCCGTGAGTTCTGGGGATACAGCAACATAAAACACTCCCTATTTTATCAGGCAGTTGAGATCATGGTGCCTATTAGTACTCCATAATTCAGCCCAAAGAATCCAAATATTCAGACCCCCAGAGTTTACATGGAAGCAAAGTAAGCATCCAAGTTTGGTCCAGCAAAAGCAGAGATAGAGACTTAGACTCCAGACTTCCAACTACTCTATTTACTTAGAACCTAGAGGGGAGTTGAACAAAGTGAAGGTGGGATCCTAGAAACAACGGAGAAGGCTAGTTTGATGATACATACCTGTAATCCTAGCACTCTAGGAGCATGATGGAGAAGGATCACAAGTTCAAGCCCAGCCTGGGTAACTTAGTGCCTTAGCTACTTTTCTCTCCTTTCTGGGACAAATACCCGACATTCGAAATGAAGGAAGGAAAGGTTTATTTCTCACAGTAACTGGAGGTTTCAGTCCATATTCGCTCGGCTCTAAGGCTGAGTGGCACATGG
The DNA here is from genome assembly GCA_004027025.1 of Myocastor coypus. Classification (NCBI taxonomy): domain Eukaryota; kingdom Metazoa; phylum Chordata; class Mammalia; order Rodentia; family Myocastoridae; genus Myocastor; species Myocastor coypus. Next base: position 60,316 of record PVJA010003237.1, read on the forward strand.
CAGAGAGCAGCAGTTCATGGCAACGGAACAGCAACAATGGTGACAGAGGTAACTGTCCAACCAGGGGAGCAGAGAGCAACAGCATGAGTCTGTTTCTCTGTCTCTCTTTTAAATCACATCAGGCTCTCTGCCTTAGCTTATCCACCTCAGGCCACATCTATAATTCCTAGTAGTACTCAGACCGATAATCTCATCAGTACTAAAGCATATAATCCCAGTGACTCAAGAGTCAAGTCTCAATTTATAGAAGCCCTCACCCCATGATTGCATGAGGCTTCGGGGGGACAACTAGACATAAACCATAACAAAACCCTGGATCAAAATTAGAAGAAATAAAATAACAGCACTAGTCTGAGTTAAGGTTAAAGTTAGCCTAGTCCTAAGGCTCTGGGCTCAGTCCCCAGTTTTAAGGGAAAAGAGCTAAGAAACAGAGGTAGATCTAAGACACCTGCATTCTGATGGATCAACTAGAACAGCTTAAGTCAAGTCAGGAAATCTTGTTAAATTTGAAATCTTGCATGGAATGATAATCCCATTTCTCCCTCTGAATAAAATCACTAGATACCTTACTCAAGCCCAGGAAGCTATCTCTTACTAATCCAACACATTTTGGTAGAGCACTCTTGAGCTGCAAGGTGTTGTGGCACTTAGTGATGAAAGCAACCAACACATATGGCATCTCATGGCAAAGTCACATCACAAATGATGTGTACTCAGGGAGCTTTGGAAAGTCGGGGCTGTTCTGCTAATCAATCACTAAACTCAGAAAACTGTTTGATCAGGAGCAGTCTTGCTCTTGATAGACCACGAGTACTCTTTGCTTTGGGCTAATCTCTGATTAATGGTTACTAATAAGAGAATGCTATCTCCCAATTATTCATAAAGATCTTAGAGTACTAGAACCTTATTCCTGTACCTCTCATAGGGTTGGATATAACACTAATCATTTTCTTGCTATTTTTCTTAATCCAGGAGCAATAGTAAACTGATATCTACAAACCAGGCTATTTTCTTCCCAGAAGTACTGTTTATTTAGTATTGATTAGTATCAGCTTACAGCTTCTGCTTTTGGCCTTTAGAAAATAAAAACTCATGAAGAATTCTTGGTGTATGAAACTTTTTTATAGTTTCTTTTAAAATTGATCTTCAAGGCTGGCAAGATAGCTCAGCAGTCTAAAGCACCTGCTTAGGCAAGCTTAGGCAGGCAGAGGGAACCTCAATTCTATCCCCTGTACCATGTGCCTTGACAGCCCTGCCCTCAGAGTGGGCTGAGCAGGCCAAAAAAAAAAAAGAAGATCCTCAGGCCCTATGCCCTATGCCCTTATCAGGCTCAGGCTCAACTGTTAAAATTCACTGTCAAGGGCTGGCCAGTTAGTTCAACAGATTAAATCACCTGCGTAGGCAGATGCAGGGGCCACAGGTTCAATCCCCAGCGTGCAGCGCTGGCCCCACCCCTGGGGTGTGCTGAAACTGCGACTGAGACTGCGCATGGTGCTAAGCGCCTGTAATCCCAGCACCTGGGAGGCTGAAAACGGGAGAATCACTACGAGTCCAATCTGAGTGATCAGAAACTGTAGACCCTGTAGACTCTACCAAATACTGAAGAAAAAAAAAAAAAAAATCACTCTCAGCTGTCACTGGGCTTGGTACTTCACTGTGAGAATTGAAAAAGGCTCCTGGGCTGTATGTTGTCCCACTTTAAGTTCATGTGGTCCCTCAGCGTTGATCAGAGCTCAGCTTCTCAACCAGATAAGAGAGACATGGATTTCTTAGGAGCAACCCCCTCCTTGCCCCAGGGGAGGGCCCAGCAAGCCTGCCTTTTGGAAGCTTCAGCTTTAACTGGGACATGCAGGGAACAACAGCATGAGAACCTTCTTGTTTTGGAGTACTGCTCGTGGGCATCTATTCCACCTACTCTAGTTTAGATCAAAACTCCCCCCTGCACAAAAGGTTTGCTGTACTCCATCTTAGAGATCCTAGATGATGGTGGATCCCTTAGGGGGAGAGGCCTAGTGGTTGGAAGTTAGATCACTGGGTGTTGCGGCCTTGAATCCCTCAGTCTCTCTCTTCCTGACCACAGAGGAAAAACATGCCTCCTCTGCCACCATCTGCCCTTGCCATTCTATTCTGTGCCCCTCACTGGCCAAGCAGCTATGGACTGGGAACTCTGACTCTGTGATCCAAAATAGATCTTTCCACTTATTAAGGTCATTATCTAGGTATTTTGTGACAGAATTACAAAAGTGACTAACGTGTCCTATTCTGGATAAAATAAAGGTAGTTGCATTCCTCCTTTGTCATCTTCAAAGTCCACATTTTTTTACCCTTACCTTTATCAGGACACCAAGCTGAAAGACAGAAAGATCCATGACCTGCCTGTAGGTTCTCTTGTGGCCTGCCAAGACCTCTTATGATGTGCTGTTACACATTTGAGATACCATCTTATAATGTGGAAGTAGGAAACACAGACAGAAAAACAGCAACATTTCTGTCCCAAATTAAGCTCCATTCGTTACATTTTCAGAAACGCTTCTGTCGTTCTTCAAAGTGTGCTCTAGATCTAGACCGTGTTCGCACGTCACCAATCTCTTCCTCCCATGTTAGAGCTCAGAAAGAAGCAGTTGAGTGTGGGCACAGACAGCTACCAAGGGGGCAGTCACAGGTGGCAATAATACAGGCAGGCTCACAACAAGAGGACTGAAATATGCCCAAGAACTAGTCGATGAAGTAGCAGATACTAAGTGTGCTTCCAAACCCAGTTCTTTGTTAAACTTTAAGTACAAACCAGCTATTCATCAGCTATCGGAAACAAATACAGAAATTACTAATTATGTGAGGCTGTTTCCAGCACATTGTTCTCATGTAGAGTTGGCTCCATAGTACTGTCCTTCTTCCTCTCATGTTTCACAGCCACTTTGAGCCACTTCAAATTAAAGGGAAATTCTGTAGCCATTCAAACAGTTGTGATGAGTGGTTGTGCCTCAGTTTTCTGGAAGTCTTGGAGGAACAACCGGCTAGGAATAGGCTGTAAAAAAAAAAAAAAAACAAACAAACAAACAACAAAAAAAAAAACACATGATGGGACTATGCTTTTCGTGTTTCCAGAGATGTGTCCCAAGGGTCTAACAGCTTCACAGGCTTCCCTGTTGCTAGAGGAAAACACTGGTGACCAAAAGCAACTGCCTACACAGATAAAAAAGCTGACAGTCTTGGGATGACCAGTGGTCACCACTTGGCTTTCAAGTCCCTTTCACCAAAATCACTGAATAGTGTATTACAGTAGAGTAGACAAGGAATCGAAGTCCTTTCTTTTAGTCTCTCCACTATTCAGCAAGACTTATATGTTCCCTTCTCTATGAAAGCTTGTCTCAGCTTGCAGGACTCAACAATTTCACATTTCCTCCTCTGACTATTTATTTTTATGCCTATCTTTATTCCATCAAGTTTCCACAATGTTAGGGTAAAAGAAACAGGGAAATATTGCTTCAGTTTTCCTTTAAGATATCAGATTGTACTGGCCACTGGATATATCCACCATGATGATGTCATTCTTTCCATTGTCAGTGTTGAGACAAAGCAGTTGGGGACAAGAATAGGGTAATCAAAGAAAGAGACATAACAATCAATCCCTACAGAAACCAAGAAGGGACTGAAACTACAGGATGAGAAAAAATGACATTGCACAGGCAGTGGCTAGCTATGGGCTGAGGTGGAGGACAGATGCCTCCACAGGAGAATCAGTCACTAAGTTCCACTTAGTTATTGCCACAGGACTGTGGTCCTGTAATTGCCAAAACATGCACAAATCTATATTTATTTTCTTTTTTTTATTATTATGGCCAGCTCAGCCTGCTCTGGGGGTAGGGCTGGCACAGCATGTAGTGCTGGGGATCAAACTGCAGTCCTTGCGGTCCCTGCTGTTGCCTAAGCTTTCCTAAGGAGGCACTTTAGACTGCTGAACCATCTCACCAGGCCCCCACAAATCAGTATTTAATAGGAACTCGCCCAACTTTTCAGTCTTGAGGTGTTTCCTTTACAACAGACTGTTGACTGCATGAAACATGTTACTGAGTGAAATACGGTTTTTGAGTAGGCAATGGGTCTCTGGGGCAAGGGACACGATGCTACACTGAGAAGATGCCACCATAGCCTTTCTTATTTTGGGAAAGCAGGCTGGTTAAGTGAAATGTGAATCTGAAGGTCCTTTCTCCAAAGTTTTAAAATCCAGAAGGAGCTCCCTGCAGTTCCTCCAAGCCCATGTGACTATGCTCAGGAAAAAGCAAAATGTGCCTGACACATAGATATCATGTAGCTTCTCCCCTTGGTGGTATGGCTTTCATTGCATTCTGTGGGTTTTGTGAGCTGAAGGGCGCATCTTTTTCTGTCTGGATGGATTGTCTGTCCTCTGTAGGTTGAGCCATCTTAGTGGACTTTTGGAAGTGGTGCGTTCCCGAGTCACTGTTTAATAAGGGCCATACAAAGAATCAATATTGCAAGTGAGAGGGGGAAGTTGCTTGTAAGCAAGGACATACAGCTTACGCTGCCCTTTCTTCTTTTGTACTTAGTACAGGGTCTACAGGATCTACAGGGTCTCACTATATTCACAGAATTCATAGTGATTCTCCTGTTTTCAGTCTCCCAAGCACTGGGATTACAGGTACATGCCACCATACCCAGTCTCAACTGCTGTCTCAGCATGCTTCAGGGGTGGGGCCAGCACAGCACACCAGGGATTAAACCCCAGCTATTGTACCCTGTACTCTACCTAAGTAGGAATTTTAGTCTGCTGAGCTATCTGGCTGGCCCCCATGGTGGCTTTTGTTGCTGTCTGGAAAATAGTTACTTGGAGCTTTACATTAGCTATTGTTAATTATCAGTTGTTGATTTATGGATTCCTTATACTAATATTTCAATTTTTTGTGTCATTTATTTTATCCATTTAGTGAATTTTATTCAACACAAATTTGAGTTATTTCTATGTCTTTTGAAGTTGGAATGTCTCTTTCATTTTCTTTCTTCCTTCCCAGATTTTCAGAGACAGTGTCTCACTATGAAATTCAGGCTGGCCTTGTACTCATGCCAATCCTATGCCTCAGCCATAGTGATTACAGATGTGTGCCACCATACCCGATTAAAATACACCTTTTAAAATATTAATTAATTAATTAATTAATTTTGGATACAGGGTATGCAGCTTGAGCTCTTAGTGATCCTTCTGTTTCAGGTTTAACAACTCTGGGATTAAGGGCTATGCCATCATGCCTGGTCTTGGTGGCTGGCTCAGTGGGCCCAGGACAGGGCCCACATGCTGTACTGGGGATGAAACTCAGGACCTTGTGCTTTTCCAGGTGTGCGCTTATGGTTCCGAGCTATCTCTCCAGCCTATTTAAAATATCTTTTAAAGCATACTTAAAAAAAATAAAAGAAGAAATAGTTTTCTCTAATGACTTTCTGAAGCTAGGCCTCTAATTTTAATATTACTTTAAGATAAGCCGAGCAACATGAAAAAAGCAAGTATATTTTTCCATCATACAATTTCTCGTGTAAAAGTAAGTGTTTCTGAAAGTCACTGTTACTTTCTCATGTACTACAGACAGTGTAAAAGATTGTGGGTGAGAGGGAAAGAGAAAGATAGTTAGATTTAAGAACCACTTCAATGCTGGTATGTGGTTATCCTTTCAAATGATATTGATCTTTTATTTCAATCTCCAATTACTAAACAGCCTAGGTACATTTTCTTTAAGTGACACTCTTCATGCTTGTATGACAGTAGGATTGAAAAACTACAGAAGTAATTACCATTGTATTTCAGTAAGCGTCTGGCCCCAGTGTTCAAAAAAGGTTGAAGACTGCCTTACTTAATCAACATGTTTCCTCTTCTCCACAACTTTTTCAGTAGGTGACCCTTCTTTCCTTCTAGTACACCAGTGTCCCATAGCTTCCAAGCCTCAGTGTCCTCAGAGTTTTTATGCTGCTTTCATGAAACCCTTCCTCTGCTCTTGGTGCATAGCATCTCTTCTACCTATTTGTGACGGTGTCTGTTTCGAGGCATGGCCTCTCTGCTGTTATTCTTCAGTCTTTTTCTCTGGGTCTTTCACTTAATGCTTCCCAATGATTATCAACTACAGTGTAGTGCCCAGCCAAAGTCTTTTAACACTTAGACTTTTATCCATTCGTTCACTTCTGTCAAATATCTTGAAGACACTTCAAATCCAACTGGCCCACAACTTATCTCTCAGATCATAATCTAATCATCTCCTGGGCTTTAGATCTCAGTTCATTATTTTAATATTTATATCACTATTCAAATCATCCCTGAATCTTTTCTCTTCTGTGTGGTCTCCTCAAACAGATCCTAAGTTTTAATTTTTATTCTTTAATTATTTTTAATGATAAAATCTAGATCTATATAATGATGTCCCTCATTATGGGTACACGTTATGTCTTGATTTTTCTTCCTTTTCCCTAACCTTCTTTCAACCCCTCTTCCCTTCTTTATTTATAAAAGATTTGTTTCCATTTTTTCCTTATATTCTCTTTTTTCTTGCCCCGTCCTTCTTTTCCCCTTTCCCTCCCCATTTGTATATTTTCTTCCCACTTTCCAACATCGATGATATATTTTGTTCCTTATTTACATTGTAGTTTCTACTAGCAGAGAAACAATGTGGCATTAAGCCTAGCATGTCTGATTTAGTTCACTTTGTATGCTCACAAGGTGCCTCCATTTAGCTAGAAATGTCACCAGCTTATCCTTCTTTGTTTGGTAATAAATGTTAATTTTGTTCATTACTTTCCAAATCAAAACCACTACTTTAATCTGACCTAAGATTTTATTTTCTACGGAAACCACAAACACCTCTAAATGCTTTTAATCATACCAAATACCACCCCTCTTTCTCATTTATCTCAATCTACTCCTGATGACTAACTCAGAGTGGATCCATCTACTCCTACTAGTTCCAAGTACATAGCCCACAGTGCCCTTCTCCACCAGGTCTCCAGGCACCCCTGAGACCTCTGGTATATTGCAACTTCTTTCTTCCTTTCTCTAAACTGTACTGTTCTCTTAAAACTGCTTCGTAACAGTCCTTCCCATCACATCTTCTGTGTGTACAGTGTTCCATCAACCCAAGATTTTCTCTGCTTTATCTATTGAACTCTTATTTATCTCTCTGGTCTCAGCCCAATGTCTAGTTCCTAAATTAAATATTCCTACTTTCCCTGACCAACAATACTTTCTTAGTTCCTCTCTCTTTAGTACTCATCTGAAATGCTAACTTATCTCTATGATGTACTATTTTATGTACTGGTCATGGTTCATTTATCATATGTTAATCTCTGCTCTCCTTGGTAGCAGCAGCTTCCATAAAGAGGGCTATTTTATCTAGTTATGCTGGCGTTTGTGTCTATTACACAATGGGCATATTGTTATTATTTGTTGGGTAAAGGAATTAGGAAGCAGCATTTTTGTTTGAACTTCTTGTTGAATGACAAATTTGGGATGCAGGTACCTCTAGATTCTTAAACATACACCCACATACACACACACAAACACATACACACACATACACAAACACATATACACATAAGCAATGATTGAACCCTGGAGTTACTGCCTCTTGTCGCCAAGCTTAAATAGGTCCCGTATTTCTAATCACAACACCCAGTGACGGCAGAATGGAGTATCAGAAACTCAAAACTGAAGAAATAAGAAGAAATACTTGAAGAAATAAAAGATGCAAAACACCTTATTTGTTGTTTCAGTTACTCTTTTTTTGTTGCTGGAATGAATACCTGATACCCAAAATGAAGGAAGGAAAGATTTGTTTAGCTCACTGTCACTGGAGGTTTTAGTCCATATTCAGCTGGCTCCAAGACAGACTGGCATATGGCAGAGAGCAGCAGTTCACGGCGGTGGAAGAGCAGCAATGGCAACCGAAAGAGACTCTCTCTGTCTCTCTTACATTACACTCAGGCTCTATGCCTCAGGCTGAGTGTAACACTCACACCTATAATCACAGCAGTACTTAGACCCATAATCCCAGCCTTGGATCACCCATAATCCCAGTGGATGATGAGCTAATCTCAAACTCCCCACATTATGACTGCGTAAGGCTTTGGGGCAACAACTAGACACCAACCATAACATTTCCCCTATAGACCAAAATGCACTGGCTATAAAGTTTCTGTTCACCTTAGTGGAATATATTTATTATATGTCAATGCATTCACGTATATTTACATAAATATATTTACATATACGTTGTCTTTTTGAGACAGGATCCCTCTCACTATGCAGCACAAGCTGGCCACAAACACTTTATAGCCCAGGTTAGCTTCCAAGTTTCAACAGTCTTCTTGCCTCATAGTGGTGATTAAGTTTTCAAAGCAAGAAAAAGAAAGAAAGAAAGAAAGAAAGAAAGAAAGAAGAAGAAGAAGAAGAAGAAGAAGAAGAAGAAGAAGAAGAAGAAGAAGAAGAAGAAGAAGAAGAAGAAGAAGAAGAAGAAGAAGAAGAAGAAGAAACAGCTGGGTGTGGTGCCACATGACTATAATCCCAGCACTTGGGAAGCTGAGGCAGGAGGATCAGTGTGAGTTCAAGACCAGCCTGAGCTACAAAAGTGAGCTCAAGGCCAGCCTGAACTGCATAGAGAGACCCTGTTTCAAAATGACTATATATATATATATATATATATATATATATATATATACACACACACATGCACAGAAGACACACACACACATGAATGAATAAAAGAAAAGGTAGTAGAAATAAAAGAAAACTAAATTTCATAGGAAAAAATGTTTCAGAGATACCTAAAAATTGAAAAGATAAAGTATATTTCATAGAAAGGTGTGATGGTTTATGTCCAGTTGTCCCTGCCAAAGCCTCATGCAATCGAGGGGTAGGGACTTCTAGAGTTTGAGACTTGATCCATGATCCACTGGGATTATGTGTTTTAGTACTAATGAGATTATGGTCTGAGTACTGCCGGGAATTAGAGGTGTGGCCTGAGGTGGATAGGCTAAGGCAGAGAGCCTGATGTGATTTAAAGAGAGACAGAGAGACAGACTCATGCTGTTGCTCTCTGCTCCCCTGGTTGGTCAGTTGCCTCTGTTATGATTTTTGCTGTTCCACTGCCATGAACTGCTGTTCTTTGCCATGCAACCCTCAGCCTTAGATCCAGCCGAGCATAGACTGAAACCTCCAGAACTGTGGGCTAAACAAACCTTTCCTTCTTTCATTTTGTTTGTTGGATATTTGTCCCAGCAATGAGTAAAAAGCAACTAAGACAAAGGGCCTGGGGAGATAGCTCCATGGAATAAGTGCTTGCCTAGCAAGTGCAAGGTCATGAGTTTGAACCCTGGTTCCCCACCCGTAAAAGTATATTTCATAGAGAGAAATTTGGAAAACAGTTCTACAAAACTTTAGTAATTCATGCATTAATTCCCTGTAAGCACATGCACATCTGGCTGTAATGATTCTAGATATCAAATAAGACATCTGTGCTGCTTCTATACAACCTTCTGATGCCCCAGTGGCCTAATGGATAAGGCATTGACCTCCTAAAACCTTCTGAAATCCCCAAGTTTTCAGCATCCAGATGCACCTCCCAAAGCATCTCTCACATTCAAAAGTGATACAGGAATCCTCTGGTCAACGCTGTACCAACTTTGCCCCCCATATACAGCCATTGTTTGCACACTATACTTTCAGGAGTTAGATGAATAACAACCCTGGAATTCTTACTTAGAACAAATTGAAAGCAGTGCAAGGTGTCAAATTAGAGTATGCCAGTACATGGAAGAAATAAGGGAAACAGTGAGGCCATGTGCCAAGGTCAAAACATGATTTGAGCTTTCTCTACAAGATGGCCACCCATCTCAGTGCCTTTTCCCATGGATTTTTTTTTTTTCCAGAACCAGGGATCGAACTCAGGACCTTGCACTTGCCAGGCAGGCACTTGTGCCCCTGAGCTATCTTCCCAGCCCCTCCTATGGCTCTTGAGGTTACCAGACCCAGCCAAGCTCCAGCCCTGCTCCTGAGAATGCCCTTCTACTTAGTTGTCTTGCTTCTGAACTACTTGGTCATTTGACAGGTAATGGCTGAAATGCTTAGAGCCATGTAGCTCTGAGACCTTTATTGCGTAGCTGGTGGCTCCAGTGTATCTCAAGATCGTCATTACTTGTGCAATATTTCCAATGCATCTCTAAGGTCCTGCTTTCTACAAATGAAAAAAACATCGCATGGAATTTTAGATTCTAAGATTTTTTTTCTGACAATTCCCTTGAAGAAAAGAACAGTCTTAACTTATGCTGTGCATTTTACCAAACGTGTGTTCATAAAACACCTTGGTTCCGATTATGTTATTTCCTTCCTTGATTGATTTGTTCTGCTAAAACTGATCATAGAAATATGAAACTACAACCTTTTCTCTTAAATGATAAATAACATAAAGATTTAGAGTACAGGAATATTGTGTGCAAATTTCTAGATGGTTTCATCAAAGCTTTTGCGGTCCTCTTAGCACATAACCCAGCCCAAGCACACTCTCAGTGACCTGTTACCCCACCAGGTCTTTGTCACCCTCTATTCCTGGACTCTGTGCTAAATATACTTGAGGGACAAGTGGTCCTCCCTTGTTCTACTCGTTAATGGATTTAGAAAATAAAAGCAAGGGATGAGCCCTACTTGATGAAAAAATGAAAAGTGAAGGCCATTGCTTATCCAGTGATATAAAACACAGTACATCTCTAAGAAGGAGAGCATTTGAAAATCTAGTGACAAGTATCTTCAGGCTTCTCTTCAACTTCAAGAATATGCCTAGCAATACTGAAGACAGTAATTTAATTATTATAGGAGTTTTACCTTTCCATGGACTATTTTCTCCCATCCTTTGATAGATATTCTAGATTGATTACATATATAAACATTAACTGCTCAAAAATTATTTAGATTCTTCTTTGGAATCAAATGAAAGATGCATTTGATTCTGAAAACGCGACGACTGGACATAAAGTCGCAGGCACACACTCCCTTGTAGTTGCAGCCAAAATCAGTCCTGGGGGTTACCGATGAGCTCTTTTTTGGTGGTTTTTGTTATTAGTGAGAAAAACAAAACAAAACAAAACAAAACAAAACAAAACAAACAAACAAACAAACAAAAAAACAGATCTTTCTGCTGTACGCTTGGAAAATCAGACATTATCACCACTTGATTATGCATTTGCTAATACATCTTGTTTCATTTATTACAGGAAAGTCAAGGTTGAAATTGGATCTCTGCAATGCATGTCCGTGGCTTTTTGTGTTTGTGAATAATAAAGTGTTTTCAGCATTCTAAGTTGACTTTCTAGGCTATAACTTGGCATCATTTAGATCTTTCTTTGGATGAGCCAATTACATTACAGAGTTCTGTAGCCTTAAATAAGAAAATACTTACAAGGAGACGGGGGCAAGTGTTCCCTTTCAAAGCCTTAGGGGAGGAGAAAGGAAGGGGAAGCATTTTTCAGCAGTGGAACATGGACATGTGTCTCATAGTGGCCACAGTTTAAGTAAACATAAACTCTCAACCAGAGATCATACCCATCATTTTCTTGGTGCTAGCAGTACCAAACCAAAATATAGTTTTACTTGGCTAACCCCAAAGTAGGATGTGGGTGCCAGTCTTCAAAAACCACATGATCGGGTTTCTAGCAGACACCATGAAGGCCAGCTTTGTCTTAGATCGGGAAGTAGTACAGGCATTGCCTCTCCAGCCCCTTCGTTATGTTCAGCAAATAGATGCAAGCAGAAGGACAACTTACACCACAGAGAGGCTGAACGCTTCTCCCCTGTCAGCACACGGGGTCTGAAAGTAGCTCAGAGTATATCCCTTCTGAGAGGAGGAGCATTTCAACAGGGTCTTAGATAATGGGAACAAAGGCAGAAGCGAGGGGAGGTGAAGACAGTCTCCCACCTGCCTATACATATTGGAATCAACAGATCTGGAGTCCATGTCTAGAAATATACTAGTTCTTCCTGGAAAGCTTCCCCACCCCCATCAACAATTTAGTAACGAACAAAGCGTTTACACTTATTTTCCTCATCTTTTTTTTTTTTTTTTTTTTTTTTTTTTGCGGGACTGGGGTTCAAACTCACGACCTTGCACTTGCCAGACAGGCACTTATGCCACGGAGCTATCTCCCCAGCCCCTATTTTCCTCATCTTAATGCTTTCTTTCATAAGGAGGCTTGTTCAGGACCTGGGATTGTTCCAACCACCTCTGTTTCTACAGGCCCTCATGTCTAGGCTTGCTGCTCCACAAAATTTCATGGTGTGAAGTTTTATTTATTTATTTGCTGTGGAATTGTTGTTCTTCCCTCCCTCTCTGGAGCCAGGGAGGGATAGGTAGTTGATAGAGTTGGGTGCCTTGAGTTAATGTGCAGCTCTGTGTTCACAAGCTCGTTGACTTTTGTCCTCACCTGATGCCTCGGTGCTGCCAGTGAGAGGGAATTAATTTCACTGAGGGCCTCTTGGTTCCTCAGGAGAAAAATGGCTGCTCACTTGGCTAGAAATGCTTTGACAGAAGGCAGAGCAGCCGGTTGCATTCGGACGCTGTCCCTTCTGGATTTGGAGGGCAGCAGGGGAGTGGCGAGTCCAGAGGGAGGAGAAGACCAAAAGTTATTTCATAGGAGCCATGATGAGGTGGCCCTAATCACATCAGACTCTATCAACAGGTCTCTGGCCTAAGACGCAGCCTGCGGTATTCTTTTCTGCCATTCCCCACTAAATCTGTGCGTGACCCTGGAGCACCCTTCTCAACAATCACCTCCCCATAAGAAGGTAATCATCTCATGGTGAATTGGCAAAGGAGAAAAGACACTGTAGGAAAATGTTATGATAATAGAAAACTCTTCAGTGTTGTAACCATCTGGTGCACTGCTGCAACAAAAGGAGCGATAATTGAGTAGCCAGGAACTTCTTTTGGCCTCACACAATGCGTACTCACCCTGATTTGTGTTTTTTCACAAGCGTCCATTGCCGTCATTTCACACCACATCTGCACCACATTTTCCCCCTGAATGTAGCCTCACACAGAAGTTACCACACTTAATTAAGTCCACATCGGGCTCCCCAAAAGAACAGAAAGGTTTGTGTGGGGGTCCGAGTGGCAAAGAGGCTCAAATGAGATTTTAGTGACTTGTTTTGAGGAAGAAATGGAGATTGATGGGGAGCTCATGCTACCAAGGATTGGCCCCTGGGCAGGCAGGGTGGGATGGGACGCATCCCCCATCCCAACAGCTTTAGGCCAGGCAACAGCTGTGGACAGGCTTAGGCAGGCAGCCTTGTGAGCAGGGAGGGGACTGGGACCCCATTGTCCCCTAATCTCGCTTTTGAAAATGTGCTACAATTGATTTGATCTGATTTCTAAGGTGCTGTCAGGAGAGCATCATTAAAAGTCCTTTAAGAAACTGGAGAATAGACTAGATCACCAAAGGCCGCTTTGTCAGTCTCTTCTTGGCCTTTTCTTTGCCGCGTTTTTCCTTCCAGCTGACAGAAGGGGCAAAGCCTGTAAGCTCCAGACAATTAACATGGATAATTTCATTTTTCTTTAATAAACAGTACAAAGTTACTGGGAGATTCAAAGCAGTCCTCTTTTGAAGAAAAGGCCTCTAAAATCTTTATTTCACCCTCTTCTTGGCAAAAGAAGAAGGATTCTGTACTCCGAGGGTCGGCTGCAAGCCTCACTTTAGTAAACAGTTTATTAGCTGTTTTGTGAGTGTGCTGGGGCGGTGTGTTTTCCTCTAAAACCACTACCATTGGGTTAAAAGACAGCCCCAACCCCTGCAACATGTAGGCAGCAGACAGCCTGGAAGTCTGAGTCTAAGGAGAAGGCATTAATCAAGAGGCCTGGGCCAATGGATGAAAGAGGAGATTCTTCCAGTCTCCCAGCTATCTTAGTCATAAGTAAATTAGCAGCTCTTTATCCTCTCTTTAAATGATAAGGAGGGAGCGGGGTGTGGGGACCTTCAAGATATTTCTCACAACAAGTGTCAAAATACCCTGAAAATTCCCGGGGGCCCACCCCCACCACACACAGCATGCCCTTCATTTGTTTATCTAAATGCTGACAAATTGCAGGATTTAACCGCCTATCTGTGGGCTGGGGTTCATTTGCATGGCTCACCCTCTATCTTTGAGGGGATAATGAGGTTTCACATAAAGCCCCCATTGAGGGCTCTGCAGAGCCTGACTGTGATGAATACTGAGCAGGAGAATTAGGTGGTTTTGAGAAGAATATGCTATTGTGTACAGCCTCTATCCTTTTATCTTCCCTGCTGCTCATTTTCAGGTCTTTCAAGGAAACTGCCTCCATATCCTTTCTAGTTAGTGTTATTTTCCTTCCCTTTCACTCGGAATGGGCACCATCTTCCAAACTGTCAGCTCAGCCCTGTGCTATTTTAGTCTCTATAATTACAATCCAGGCTTATCCTATGAAACGCTAGAGGCTTCCTTTCACCACACCAGCGCTGAGAAAAGCTGTGAAGTATTGTCTATGCTGCGCTTGGCTCCCACCACCCACTGTACTCGCAGATACTCTCTGGTGTTACAGAAACTGTCCACCTTCACTTTGAAACTTATGGTTGCTGTTGTTGGACACAATAGGTGTTGAATATACCCTTGAGGTGTGGCTGATATTTAGAAAAGTTATAGAAACTCTATATTGTGCTGTTGTGTGCTCAGACATCCACAGCTTTAGCTGATGATGTTTACATATGTAAATCAAGCATAGAGCATTTAGCATGCTATAGGGAATTTTTTCAGAGACATGAGAAAGCTTTCCCATTCTGGAACGTATAATATGGTATGTGGAAGAAGAAGCTTTTGGTGGCCAAACAGTGTGCATGGAGCACTAGATGTTTGGGAAGGGTGGAATAATAGATATCAAGCTGATAGTTTCCTTATAAAACAACATATGAAGCCCAGAGGCAAAAAGATTCATCCAAAGTCATGCAGCGGATCTGTAAACTAACATTTTTCCGTGCTAGGGGCTAAGAAAAAGAACACCAGCTAACTTGACTTTGCTTGTAGAAAAATCACAGCAGATATATTTTATCTACCTCTGCTTCTAAAAGCAAAGGTTGCCAGCTGGTTATACTAAGGTGCTTGCTAGGACCCCTTGCAAGGACCACCTATAATTTTCAGACCTCTAGTCCTCACACTCTTGTATCTGTGATTCATTTACCCTTCATCGAAGCTGGTGATCCTTACTTTGCTTGTTTGCCAGATTTCCAGTGCACCCTGGAATTTTAGCTTATTGGACTCTGTTGTTCACTACACTCTGTTTAGTTAGATAGATGAGGCTACTAGAAATCAGCAAGGCTTTCAAGCAAAGAGCCTGCTGGATAGTGACTTTACCTATCTGCACTTCATCTTTCGTGGTACCATGGAGCTCCACAAGCTCTTCCAAGATCATAGCGCTGAAATATTTGTGATGAACTTAACTCGAGCTTTAATTCTTATTTATTTATTTATTTATTTATTTATTTATTTTTGCTTTAATAATTTTAAATAATGTACTTTTCTGCTGACATCTGAACAATACCAGTGACAACAAAAAACAACTATCCTATAGTACATATTTTGGTCTTAAAAGCACTGTTTGCCCAACTTGTAACAAATGACTAGCAGGTCCCATGAAAGCAGGTGAAAAATAATAGCTTCATATATGATCAAAAGGTGGAGCTGGGGGGATAGCTCAGTGGTCTAAGTGCCTGCCTGGCAAGTGCAAGGACCCAGATTTCTTCCCTGGTACCACACACTATGCTGACCCTGAGCCTAACTTACTTCTAAAACTGGACATGGTGGTGCATGTCTGTAACCCCAGTGCCATAGACGCAGGCAGAGGGACCACTATGGATCCAAGCTGCAGAGTGAGACCTTGTACCAAATAAACAAATAAATATAATGAGAATCTTGTATGAAACAGAAAATTGGGAATTGTTTTCCTAGAAAAAAATATTTATATGATTGATTTAATTGGAAAATCAAATAATTTCTTCTTTTACATGTTCTATATATCAGAATCCATGAAATATGTGCAAGGTAGTGTCAAAAAGAATTTGCTTTCAAGTCTGACCCTATTGCCAAATAACTATGTAAATATAGGAAAATTATTAGCCTATCTAAATCATTACTTCTTTGTCTGTAGAAGATGGATCACAATACCTCTATTTCACAATGTTGCTATCATGACTTATGCTAATATATTTTAACCATTCAGGATGACACCCAGCAAACAAGGAGTTTCAGGAAAAAATGGAAGCTTGACAGAAATGTTCATGAAGCCGGGCGTGGTGGCTCACGCCTGTAATCCCAGCACTCTGGGAGGCTGAGGCAGGAGGATTGGTGCGAAGTTCGAGACCAGCCTGGGCTACAAAAGTGAGCTCAGGACCAGCCTCAACTACATAGCGAGACCCTGTCTCAAAAAGACAAAAAAAAAAAAAAGAAATGTTCATGAAATCTTCTGGAATTCATCGCCAGGATAGATTCTTGTATCCTGGGGAGAACGTACAAGAGTTGGAGCCTTTCTGGTAGCTGGGGAGGAGACCAGCTGATCACTTTCCATTGTGAAGCTCTACTTGCATCTCTCCACACAAAGCCCTGGGACCCGCCCTAGCATCGCTTCAAGGGGCTTTGGGAGAATGGTGGTAAAAACCATCTGTCCACTGGGCTGGAACAGTGATTGATAAAGTTTTTTGCACATGTTCTTTGTAAGTCAATGACTAGAGTCTGCTTGTTGGAATATACCCCTGCTGTAGCATCCAAGTGGACATATGTAGTGGCATTTAAGTGATAATTTTTGCTTTGGGAAGGAAAGGGAGGCTTGCACTGAACACATTATTGAAAACACAGATTGAAGATGGAACATATGGAAAAGAGATAACAACTTTCACACTTCAGCAGAAAAGTTTTCCTGCAGTAGAACTCCTGAGCATATATATATTTCCTAACCACACTTATAAAACAAATAAACATTTAAAAAATATCCATATGTTTTGAGTTGGTGGTATGTATAGCAGGCTGTGTTATGGATACTTAAAGTATAGGGTGTTGAGCTGAATTACGCTTCAGTTTTTTTTCTTTAAAAATTTGGTGATCATGGCCAAATCATCAATGTATTTTGAAATTTTATTGTTTTAGTTCTTCATTCAAGTAGTGGACATTCAAATTATCTTGCTATAAAGTAAGGCACAAACCATCACAATACCTGTGATAGGTATTGTGACAAAACTTACAGCAGGTAAGTATGGCACAGTTTCTGTTCCATGTTGGTTGTATTGATATGGGATACATGCATATCTCCGAAATGGAAGTGAAACATTAGCTTTGAAAAATGAGAGAGAAAAAAGGATGCTTTTCATGTTAAGTTGGTTTTGGTTTTGCCTAACTCCTTAGCAATAACATTTCCAACTTATTTGTCAGATGATGTCCTGGAAAAGACTGCATTTGCTTAGCTGTCCTTTGGTGTAGATGGCCATGATCAGGCAGTTGAGTTATGCCCATGAGAGGTAGCTGCGACCCATGCACATTCTTTCCTACAGCCATCTCTGGTTTGTATTCTTGTATGAGAGCTTGAAAGTGTTGGAATAAAATGAGAACTTTCACCTTTCCTGTGATCATCTACAAGTATTATGCATCTTGGAAAGAGCATCCCTGTGAGACAGAAAGGCAAATGGAGAAACTTGAGTCCTGACACCAGAAAGCATCCTATCATCACTCTAGGACTTACCTGTAAAACTGTGAAAGAAATCGTCACTTGTATTTATGCATCTAACATAAACTTTAATTATATATCCATAGGATCAGCAATTCTGGAATCTTCTACTAGCCTGACAGACAATGATTTGTTTTAAAGCGAGTTATATGGTAAACTTGTTTGTGGGGCCAAGGAAGTCACTTGTGACATGTCTTTGAGGGCACAGGAATGCATGATCTTCAGCAAGATGTTCTAGAGAAGGGGAACTTGGGTTGGTCACAGTAGTTATGCATGTTTATATGGAGAAGAGATAACTGTGGGGTGTAAAGTTTTTATACAATAAATGGGGAAGAGAACCACAAAAATTCAAACGTACTAGGAGTTCAGTTTGTGCAACATCTTCATGTGCGTAAGGGTGTGCCAAATACTTGGATTGTTAAAATTAACCTTGGGCAACATAATTTACCTTATTGAAGTTTAATACCTAATCTATAGCATACAGATAAGGGTGGAATTTTAGTGACACTTAAATAAAATCAAGTTAGCATTATTGATTTT
Organism: Myocastor coypus; assembly: GCA_004027025.1. Lineage (NCBI taxonomy): Eukaryota > Metazoa > Chordata > Mammalia > Rodentia > Myocastoridae > Myocastor > Myocastor coypus. The sequence continues at coordinate 78,615 of PVJA010003237.1, forward strand.
TAAAAGTCTAATGAGTGGAATTTATTAGAGGCAACATTGCAGAATTATTATGTATGTAGTGTAAATGAGCAGATAGCACTCTGGACAACATAGGGAGGAAGCTAAGAGCTTGGAGAAGGCATTCGTGAATCCTCTCCAAAGAGCCTGGACTTACAGAGTGGGTATTCTAAAGGAATAGTAGCATCCTAGATGAAACTTTAGCTTGGGCCAAGGAAAAGACCCTGATCTTTGAGAAAACTGTATTGCTAGCAAAGTCATAAATTCTGTCTGAAACCATTGATGACAACTGTGGTTTAAATTACTTTTGTTCCCTCAACCAGGCATGGTCAACAAACAGGCTTAGAGAGCTGTGTGGTCTCCAAGGAGAACAGATTCCCCAGTGTCTGTTCAGTGGGGCTGAGGAATATAATGGACAAAGGATATCCTGGAAAAAAGATCCAGTGTACTAAAGAACAATGGGCCAAAAGTTTCTTGCCAGGGAAGAGTCAGGATCCAATCAACATGTTTCACCATCATGCCTTTAAAGTTTGCCCTAAGAGTCCAAAAATGGTTGTTGTACAGTATGTCTTCCATTACTTCCTTTTTTGTGGTTAATCACACTCCTCTCCCACTATTATATGTTAGACAGAGAGCAGAAAGTGTGTTTATAGTGAACACATTTCAGTGCTAAAAGGAGTTATAGTTAGATATCATAGAATTATTGTTTCCAGATTGATAGTCTGGATTTTGAGCCAGATGCAATGATAGGATGGCATCACAGATCATTTCTCACGGCAGTTGTGTGTGTGTGTGTGTGTGTGTGTGTGTGTGTGTGCATTTTCTGTATATGCGACTGTATTAGTTCAAATACACACAGAAAATAGAAAGCACTATTAAGTTAGCAGAAATCAAGGAAGATTCTTTTAAAAAGGGATTGGTTAGAAACATATGGTCGGGCACAGGAATAATAAAGGATTCTGAAGAAATCTTAGCCATTGTCATCCAAGGCAGAAAGGAATGAGGGCAGTGAATGATTGCCAGGACTGGGAAGGAGAGCAGGACTGAATCATCTAGGTCAGGTCAGAAGACTCAGAAAGCCAAGGTGACCTCACAGGGAAACAGCCAGGGGAAGAAAAAGCCTGAGCTCATTCGCTCCTTCCTTTCAGGTCTCCTAAATCTCTGCTATTAGTAATTCCAGCTGGAATCCAGTGGGCATTGACATCGCTTGATGCAGTCGTTATATATTAGCTTCTGGGGTTAGAGAAAAGGTGAAAAATAGGGCTCACAATCTGGAGGGCCAAAGAAAAGATACACAACATGGGAACAAAGGGAAGAAAGAATTATTCACTAACCAGAAGGATGAATTCAGGAATGTATTCTCACACCCTCTTCTGCAAGTTCACAGCTTGAAACATTAGTTCTGTCTGTTGCAGATCGGTAAAGCTCAGAACTTCAGCGCAGGATCAGTGATCTCTCTGCTCAGTTTGTGAAGGCTAATTAGAGCCATGACTCCAAGTTCATGGCTTTTTCCAATGTGTCATGCTGCTGGCCCAGGACTGGCTGGAGTCCACCTAAAAGTAGAGAAGAGCAGGGAGCAAAGTGTGTGGAATTAGAAGTGTATGGGTACCAGAAGCTAACTTACCTTTATCTTGTTAGCCACCCTGCTCCCCTTTTGGTTGCCTTGTCACACTGCATTTTCTTTCCTGCTGTCTGTTTGTGCCCATTATTGTATGGTTTTGTAGTTTTCTTCACTAAAGAGTAGGGAGCCACATTGTTGCCCCTTGAATAGAGGCTGCCCTGGCAATTTGTCTTGGCCCAGTATAAATAGGCATGACTGATTCTTGACCAGGTCCAAGCCTGCAGCATAAGGAATACTGAAATCAGAGCCAAGCCAGCTTCATCACTTCTGACACAGTCAGGGGCAGTCCCAGGCAAGACCACTGGAGTCTGGACTGCCCGCAGGTGGCTCAGTACAGATGTGGATTCTGTTATGATCTCCTGAGGTTATCCTGGTAGGGCATCACAGAGCGCCACTGTGATGACAAGTAACAGATACACTCCTTCACACCACTGAGCCACAGCTCACTGCAGCTCCATAGGGCCATTCAGTTTTAATGACAGCATTGACTGCTGTTATGGTTTATGTCTAGTTGTTTCCCCAAAGCCTCATGCAGTCAGTCATGGGTGGGGACTTCTATAGATTGAGACTTGACTCATGAGTCACTGGGATTATGTGTTTTAGTACTGACCTAGAGTTTGCGACTTGATCCATGATCCCTGGGATTGTGTGTTTTAAGTACTTCTGAGATTATGGGTGAAGCCTAAGACGGATAAGGCTGAGGTTGAGAGCCTGAACGTAATATAAAGAGAGACAGAGAAACAGACTAGAGTTGTTGCTCTCTGCTCTCTTGGTTGTTTCGTTGCCTCTGTCACCATTGCTGTATCTGCCACCATGAATTGGATACTTTCTGCTATGTGCCACTCAGCCTTGGAGCCAGCCGAATATGGACTGAAATCTCCAGTAACTGTGAGCTAAATAAACCTTTCCTTTCTTCATCTTGAGTGTCGGGTATTTGTCCCAGCAACAAGTAAAAAGTGACCGAGACAGAGTTTGGTACCAGAGAAGTGGGGTGGTTGCTGTAACTAACCTGACCATGTGGATTACAAGCTTTTGGGAACGTCTTACAGGAAGAGATAGAAAAGGTTCAGAGATGTCGGCTACAAGCAAAGCACTGGAATGGCTCCAGCTGTTTTGTTTCGGAGATTCTGGTCAGAACCCAGACCAGAAGACGGACAGAAGGCCTGCCTGTGAAGACCAGGTTGAGGAGGTTTCTGCTGGAAAAAAAGGACAACACTGGTCACTGGACTCCAGATGATTTGTGCTATGGATTGGCTGAAAGTTTGTCGGAATTTTGCTCGTGCCCAGAGACTTTGCCTAAAACTAAGATTAAGCATGGCAGACTGATTAATCTTTCAAGAGATATTTCAAAGCAGCAAACTATTGGGGTGGTGGCATGGCTATTATCATTGGCTGTTAGCCAGATTTATGTTGAAAATCAAGAGCAAAGGGTCAAGCAGGATGATTTAAAATGTGAGTTTGGCCAGAAAGTAAACACCAGGAAAGCTTTGGATTGCAAAGATGGAGCTGAAAGGATCTCCACTGCTGGGAAGGAACCAGATAATCAAAAGGATGGCCTGAGGGCATCACAAGAGGTGGCAGCTCTCTGCCCTTTGCAGCCTCAGAATTGCAAGGGAGAAAGGTTTTTCTTTGAGAAGAAAGCCATCACCCAAGTACCAGAATGGTGGCAGGGGCCAAACCAGGTTCCAAAATGGCGCCAACATGGAAAATATGTTTTTTGGAATCAGGGTCAGAGTGCTCAGCAATCTAGGCCCTCGACCCCTTCAGCCAAGAGAGAAGGAAGCCCAGGTACTGCTCCAGCTGATAGCAACCCTTGGCATCATCCACATAGGCCTATGCAGAATGCTGAAGTTCTGAGGTTAAGAAGGCTTCCACCTCGATTTCAAAAAAAGGCCTGGGAGGCCAGGCAGTGTGCCCCTGAGAGGGCAGTGTGTGAAGCAGAGAATGAGAAGCCTATTCAGTGGAAACCCCAGAAGTTTGGAAAAGCCAGAAACGTGAGTTGTGTAAGGGAAACTGCAAAAAGGGAGCAAAGCCGGCCTAAGAGAGAAGCCATGGAAACTACCACCAAGAGTGCTGTAGGAACTGAGCCATGTAAGGCCTTGGGAGCCCACAACTCAGTGCAGACTGTTTAGGATGCTCCAGTTGGAACTATGGGATTTAATGTTTACCCTGCTGGGTTTTGGACATGTGTTGGTCCCAGTGTGTTGTATTCCCCTGTTGTATGCAACTTTTGAAATGCTAACGTTTTTCTTATGTCTTTGAATCTTGGATATGTTTAATTTTTCTATTATACAGGGGCTCACAGTTGAGAGTTTGGAAGAGACTTGGGATTGGGACTTTTCAGCAATGCTGAAACTGTTGGGACTTTGGCAACTCTTCCAGATGGACTAAAATGTCTTTTGTACAAAGGGATATGTATGAGACTTTGGGGGTTCAGGGGCAGAGTGTTATGGTTTATGTCTAGTTGTCCCCCCAAAGCCTCATGCAGTCATGGGTGGGGACTTCTATAGATTGAGACTTGACTCATGTGTCACTGGGATTATCTATTTTAGTACTGATCTAGAGTTTGCGACTTGATCCATGATCCTTGGGATTATGTGTTTTAAGTACTTCTGAGATTATGGGTGTGGCCTAAAACAGATAAGGCTGAGGTTGAGATCCTGAATGTAACATAAAGAGAGACAGACTAGAGTTGTTGCTCTCTGCTCCCTTAGTTGTTTCATTGCCTCTGTTGCCATTGCTGTTTCTGCCACCATGAACTGGATACTTTCTGCTATGTGCCACTCAGCCTTGGAGCCAGCCGAATATCTCCAGTAACTGTGAGCTAAATAAACCGAAAATTCCTTCCTTCATCTTGAGGGTCGGGTATTTGTCTCAGCAATAAGTAAAAAGTAACTGAGACAACTGCATTGTAGTTTTAGGTCCAACTCTCTTGAGTAGCAATGGCATAGTGTCTTTTCCTTCAATCATTGTAAGAAACTGTTCGATTCTTATCAATACTTAGTTGCTTTAATCACTTGTTAATTTTATCAAATTCAGTCTCTGGAATCAGCTAGCTCAGGCGGAAGAGCATGAGACTCTTAGAATCAATCAGACCTGAGTTTAATTTTAAGCTGTGCCCTTTAATAGGTACGCATCACCTCCTACCTATAGTGGATAGATTAAAGGTGCTAAGACCCACTTTTTTTTTTTTTTTTTTTTTTTTTTTTTTTAGTAAGGTAAAAATAAGATGTCCAGAAAACTAAATGTAGCAGTGTCTTATGCTTTTCACAAACTGATCAGACAATCATAAAGAGAACAGATCGACTCTTGCTATCATGCTTGAAGCTGAGGTATAGTGTGAAATTAACATTTATGTAGACCTGTATTGAGAACCAATGTTTTTATTTCTCCTCATTTTTGCTTGTCATATTACTTACAGGGAAGAACAGTTTCAGTGGTGAAACAGCAACCTTGAAAATATGAATAAAAATGTCGATGGTCCCTAGTTTATTTAAGGCTAGTGTTTACATAGTCACATGAACGCTTATGATTTTCCCAGAATGCTAAAGCCTACTGAGGAAAGTTAGTTGTTAAATTTTCAGAAAATTATCTGCAGTTTATAGTCACTTCTTCCAAAAATCACACATACACATATAATAAAATAAATCATTATTTTAGTTACTTCTATTGTATTACACAGACAAAATACCTGAGGCCCAAAGTTAAGAGAGGGAAGATTTACTTAGCTCATAGTTTATAGGGGTTTCAGTCCATAATCATCTGGCTTCATAGCGGGTTGGCATGACAGGAGAAATGGCTCATGATGGGCACAAAGTAGCAAAGCAGCAAGGTAGCAAAGGAATGAATGCACCTTTTCCCGTGCCTTATAATCCAGGCTATCAGGCTCAGGATCTTTTCAACCCAATCTGTGGGCTGATTTACTAATCACTCATGCTTAATTCCAGCACCCTTAATCCTAGCATCGCGCCTTGAATCAGTCACAAACTCCATATTCAGCCACCTGTATAAAAGTCCCACATATTAAAAAAAAAAGTTCCACCCATAACTGTACAATTGCCCGAGCATCATCCAAACACAAGACATGACACACATTGTAAAAGGTAATAGATATTCAAAACTCACCACATCCTCCTTATAGTGCTGCAGTTCACTATCACCTTCCTCTGAGCTTGATTGTGCCAGTTGTACCTGGACAGTGAAAATGTGTCACATGTGGTGTGGCCAGGCATGTTTTCTTACATCTCTACTCAGTGGTAGACTGAAGTTGGGCATAGAAGCAGTGTAGATGCCACTATAATAAGTAGATTCTATAAATCAAGGTTTTGTTATCATTGTTGGTTTGGGAGGCCAGTTGCTTAATGTAGACAAACACAATTTTGGATAGGGCTATCAGTTGCATGTAAAAGCCATTGTTGCTTGTGCACTTACTTAGCATGACATCATCCCTTACCCTTGCCACATTAGAAAGTTGTCTATTACTATTCATATTCCTATAAGGAAAAATATTCTCCTACAATATCATGCTAATGAGTCAAACAAGCATAAGAAAAAGTCATCAAATTTAACTACAGAATGTGGTCATTCAATTCTTAGCTCATAGTTTGGCAAAGGGTGTGGTGAGAACAGTACAGCAAGAATGAGGCGACCATGGAAAGCTGGTGCCAATATTTTCTGATGAGTCTTCCTTTGGTAGCTTCTTAGCCATCCAGTTGCAGAGCCATGAAGGGAATACTGATTGGAGAGGTAGGGGATTCAGAGTCCATTTGAGTTTGGACCACAATCTCTGTTATGTTGCTCAAGTCTCCTGTTCTTCTGGGCTTCAATTTTAGAAAATGAAAAGCCATTTTAGACAACACCAAGATTTAGCTCATGTGTTTCTTGGTCTCCAATTCCATAAGGAAGAAGAAAAGCCTCTGAAAGTCGGTTTGTCTCTTTCCTGACAAAGGAAAATTTCAGAGAGATGTGGCTAATTTGGATGATACTGTAATAGAAGATTCAAAGTTAATGAAAAGATTTTTACCAGGGAGAATGCAACTAAGTAGCTTCTGAGAGCTTCTTATAGGTCATGCTGTAGAGACATCTGTCTCTCCGTAATGAAAACAATGCTCAAGCTGGGCTTTAGCAGGTGATCAGGTGACAGGTTGCTCCGCTCAATTCTAGAAACCGTTGGTATTGAATGTGAACCCCATCAGGGGGTAGGGTTGGCAGAGATGAAAGAGAGACAAGGCCCCAGGTTTTGTTGAGTAAACAGCTCCTTTGGAACTAGTCAGTGCCAGCTGTTTCCAGCAAGTCCTCAGCCTACTCCAGCCCCCCTTTCTTGGTTGGAGGCCAGCCCTTATCACCACCTCTGCCAGCTCTTGGGTGAGCAGAAGCTGAACTCCCATAACCTTCAAGAAGAGCAGGGACACTCCTTGCCCTGAGTCACCCACAGGCTGAAGAGGATGCCTTGCCAGACCGCAGAACTCTCTCTGAACACACATCAGTTTGACACAAGCCCACACACAGGACAGTCAGACTTTTGAGGCTAAGGTTTCCCCAGCTCCTTAGTTCCCAACTCCCTGGGCAGCAGCAGTCCATCCACACTGTGAACATTGTTACTCCTGCTAAACCACAGGACCTTGGAGAATTACAGGAGAGAGAGAGGAAGAACAAACTTTATTTGGCTTTTGTAATGTCAGATGAAAACTACTTTGCATGTTGCAAAAAACTCCTATCACCCCTAGGCTTTTTGTCTTCTTGTCACTCCGTCTTTCAACTCTTACATTAAGTTGCTGAAGTCTTCTGCCAGTGTCATTCACAAGGAAGCCCCCACTGGGTTACCCAGGACTTGCTAGGTCTTTCCCCAAAGAGCCTTGCTGTTCCTGTGTATGACATCACCAAAAGATAAATGAGCCTTGTCTGATGACGCAGCTATGACATCATCAGTCCATGCTGCCGCGTAAGTCCCCTCTGCAAATAGGATGTGCTGTTGCATAAATTCACCTGATAAAGCCACATGGCTCAGTGGCTAGGATAGCTTCACTTTGTCACTCCCTGCTGCTTTGATTGTTTCAGCTCCACGGTGAGATATAAACACACATAGTGATGTTATTTATCAGCATAGTATTGTATATAACTTATATTTTATAATACAGTATACAAAATATGTTAAGATTTTGTTGTATATTTATGCTCATAAGCTATAACAAAATATACAATTATATATTAAATATAGTTGTATATTAAATATATTATAATATGTTAATTCATTAATGTTAATACTTACATTATGTGTCTACAGACCATACACAGGTTTTTAAAAAATATATGAGTTGTTCAACATTTCTGTAATTTTGCCTAAAATTGATCAAGTCTTTAAAATACATTAATTTTGAGGATTTCTCAAAATTTTCTGAGATTTTCCCCTGCCATTCTTACTGTTGCTTCTGTAACTCTTTATTAATTAATTCTTCAGTTCAGCTTGGAAAGTTCTCTTTCACAATTAGCATATTAGTGGACCCTTATATTGGTTTTAAGAGTTAATATATTCTTTTCCAAAGTGCAGAAATAGAAATGAAGATGTAAGTTCAGAGAAAAACTTGCACATACATGTGCAAACTGGGATTATTCGTACTATATTTGACTATATTTGAATTTATATTCATAATATATTTGAGTACATTATGAATTCACATATTCAGAATGGAAATATGTCCATCCAGTGATGAGGATAATGACTCAAGTAGAACCCTAAGTGTACTATTACTCAGCTCTGAAAAGGGATGAAGCCCTGACATAGCCACAGCATGGATGGCTGCTGGAAACACTGACCAAGCTAGCCACAAAGACCACATGGTCCGTTTATATAAAGTGACCAATATAGGAAACCCACAGAGAGACAAAGCAGATTCCTGGTTGCGTATGCCTTGGGAGGAGGAGGCAGAAGCATGAATGACTGTTAAGAGGGTTTGGGGCATGATATTCGCTGCACAGTTGTGAATGTAAGAAAAAAATTGTAAATTCTAAATAAGTTAACTGAATGGTGTATAAACTATAGGTCACTAAGTTTATAAAAATAGAAGTAAACCAGCTTGTCAAGCTATTTTTTCATTGATACTTAGCACTGAACCTAGATTCTTTAAACTGAACTGGGCCCTCAGCTTTGAATTTTATTTTAAAGATAATGAAATAAAAATGACACAGAATTTCAAAACAAGGTGATAGGAAGTTGATAATGATTATTTTAAACTATTTTTTTGTTTAGTTTAATTTTGACTCACAGTCTAGTTATGTTGCTAAGTAGCTTAGGCTGAGCTCACATTTGCAAATATTTTTTTTTTTTTGCCTTAGCCTTCCTGGGTCCTAGAATGACAGGCATGTTGTCACCATGTCTGGCCCTCTATTTTGTCTTTTAACTTTTATTTTCTCTTTAATATTTGTCATTAGTAACCTACTACTGTGTAATTAAGAAAATAATGTAGTGGCATCAGTTTACTGAAAGACATTTATGTATTCATATCATTATCAACCTAGTGGTATGAGCGTCTTTTAAAAAGTAGATTACCTTTTGATACATGACAAACAAAAAGTACTATTTTGCTATTACTTATTGCCTTTTAACAATGATAGCCATATGTAAGAATCAACGTCTTTTTCAGTGCTCCTAGAAGTTGGCTACTTCTTTATGCCCCAGCCCTCTTCCCTCTAGCTCAACAACCACAGTCCCTTTCCCTCTGCCCCAGGCTGACAGGCTCCCATTCTATCCCTGAGTTTCGGGTTTTCTCTCTGTTTGGAATGCTCTGTCCACATCAATATGTAATTCTTACCTGATATTGACTCCTCAGTAGAGCATGTATCCTTCCAACATACTAAGCACTTTTTCTATCTACTCCATTCACCATGTGTGGCGTGTTGCTCCTGCTGGGATATAAGGCAGCTCTATGAGATTATGGATATTTGGCCATTGTGTTCTCTGACACACTCTGGCATATGCCACAGTGCCTCACACATAGTTCCTGTGTATTTCACATCTGTTGAGTGAATGAATAGACAAGGATGCTAGCAGTCTGGTTTGAGATTTACATTCTGTTCTTTGTGAGCTGATTTATCAGTCCATCTATCTGAACTTGAAGGCATTGTCTTCATTAGGTCTGACTGAAAAAACAAAAGGGTGAAATAATATATTATTTCCACTAAAAAGAAATACACATTTCCTAAAATATCTAGATTAGGAGTAAATAATTATTCTGCAGTATTTGACAATTTACTTTGAGGTCACCATATATAAATTCAACTAGCCAGTAAGTATTAACTAAATACTTCACTTTCTCTGTGTCAGCTGCATGATGTTAATGATGCAATAATGGAGTTTACATTGTCATAGGAAGAACAAAAAAAAGTATTCAGGCAGAGAGCTATGTATGATGGCAAGTGGTGCTGACAGCTATAAAGAGAAGCTATCAGAGTAATGGACAGAGAATGAAAGGGACCCTGGAATGACAGGCAAAGGCCAACCTGAGGTGGCAGCTTTTGCATAAAGTCAGGAGTAACGTTAGGTAAGAAACTTGTATTTATACTATAACCATTGTTAAATTTAAACAATAAAAATATTAAATCATAGAAAAAAGAAAAGAAACTTGTATTAATCTACAGAGTACAAAACCAACACCAAATCTTACACCGGAATATGTGGCCATACCATGGCAAAAGAAAAGCAGAAAGTAAGGAGAAAAGTGTTGGAATGAATAATGAGAGGTCTGCGGGAATCGAGTCATTCTGGGGCCCCAAAGGCCATAGTCAGGGCTCCTATCTTCATTATTTGGAGCCCTGGAGCTTCTGGGGCCCTACAAAGCCAAGGTTGGGCTAACCGAATAGTTTGGGTGGCAGAATACGGTATACACTTCATAACACTGTCCTAAGGCCACAGGCAGTACGGACATGGAAGCCAGGAGAAAAGGTAAAGTTGCTCTTCATAGCAATGGGCCTCAAGGAGAAGTACTTAAGTTGGTACTGCTGAGCCTTGGAGAGATCACAGCTGAGATGGGACTTTGCCTCCAGCGAGAGAGCCAAGCTAGCACGTGGTTAGGAGAGCAAACGGGACACTAAAGGAATGCAGCAGCTTTTATGTCAGGAACAACCTAGATGATAGAGTGCATTCTGTCTCCATACATGCATGACCCAAAAATACCATGGCATAAGCTTTCTGTCCCAGAATGCATCTTGGAAGCTCCATCAGTTCCCCAAAATTACATAAAATACTCTTGAATGATTTTCTTTCTTACATGGAGTTTAATCAGACCGGTGACTGCAGCAGTGAGCAGAGTGAGACTTGTTGGGGACAGCCAAGGGAAAAGGGAGTGTGGTCCATGGCCCAAGTTTACCCTGCCTGACCAGCAAAGGACCTGGGCCCACTCACCTACGGCTCTTCCCCAGGGCTGTCAGCTTCTCACCACTTCTGGCTTATCATGAGTAGCTAAGCTGGTTGTAGGGGCCAAACGCAGAGTGAAGGAAAAGAAGATGTATAGCTGCATCCTGGAGGGTCAGTTCAAAGAATACGGAGAGCGAACCCCACGACTCACTGCAATCACCATCAAGCCTGTTGCCCATCATACAGTTGTCATACGAAACAAGTGACACCCCTCAAGTTCTTGCATATGGTACCTTCTACCCTCTGCCTCATTCCTCAAGGCTTGGCTTTGTGCGATAGGCAATGAAAGAGAAACACATGCTCTACAACATTTAAACCATTAATCTGGCTTTTAGCAAACTTTATTGTCTCTAGAGAGAACACTGCAGTTGCAGTGAGAAATTATGGTGAGCTCAGCACCAGTTAGTGAGGACACCCAAAGCAATTCTTCCGGGAGCGAGTGATGGGTAAGAAGCAATGGGTTGTTATTCAAAGTCATGTTATTTTCTGTTTGTAAATATTCCTGGGAAAGGAAGCTTGAGAGTCCAGTGGCATCTTTTCTGGGTGGTATCAACTGTTTTACTCTGTTTCTTTCTGCTCAGTGGCATATCCAGGACAAATAAGTCTCAAATTATTTCACAAAAGGTGCACTTTCTTGGCAGGCAATGCAGATGGGATATGATTTATTTAAATCATTTTCCTTTTTGAGTTAAGAGTTTGATTCTGAGCCAGCACTGACCTCGGAGAAAACTACATATGAGTAAGTTTTAACTAGATTATGAAAAGAAGCATGTGCTTCTCTCTCTGTCTCTCTGTCTCTCTGTCTCTCTGTCTCTCTGTCTCTGTCTCTCTGTCTCTCTCTCTGTCTCTCTCTCTCTGTCTCTCTGTCTCTCTCTCTCTCTCTCTCTCTGTCTCTCTCTGCACATGCACACATGCACATTTACACCACTGCATGGACATGATGGCCTGATTTTAACTCTAGTGATATAACCAAGGCTGTAGTGAAGCAGGTATGACTTCATCAGGAAATCCTGATTCAAAGTTCCAAATATACAAATAGATGCCTTTTATTCTGCTGTGAATCAAAATGATGCCATGTCCTGTAATTAAGGATGTTACTAACCAGGTTGAATGGGGCCCACCCGGACTTTGCCTTTGTTTCTCTGACAGTCATCTCAAAGTTCAGCATCTTAAGGCTGAAAGAAGCCTTATTTGGCAAGCCTTCCGTTTTGTTTCCAAATTTATCTTAGGCTGTAAGATTTTCATTTAATCTTTACCTCATGCTAGCAGAACTGTTAATTGCTTGAGTCTAGATGCAAAAGTATTTATGTATTTCATGTAGGTTATTATGCAGCCAAAAAAAAAAAAAATAGAGTAACAACTTGAAGAAAGTCCTAACAGTCAGTTGAGCTAAATCGTCACTGAGCCATAGAATTTAAATTAAAAAGTAGTTGTCAGATGTAAATATACATGGCAGTGAGTCAATAGATAACGCTGGCTTATTATTTCATTCCTGCAGGAAGTCATATGCAGTCATTAGTCTTTCTAAATATTAACTCCTCAAACTGACCAGGTAACTTGCTCCTAGGTTCTGCACAATGGCAGGGTGAAATGGTCTGTTGAACAGAGACATCAGTGCACAGGATGGGAGGGAGTTGCAACACATTTAGAGCCGTGATTCAAACATGTGAAGTCAGAAGTTCTTTCTCAGAGACACAAAACTGTGAGCTTCCTAAGTCTGTGGCCCAGGACCTTATGGGATCTGGCCCTGTAGCCTTCAACAGAGGCAATGCTGCTCAACTTTCCCAGCTGCAGGGAGCACCCTCGATGCTGAGATAACGCCTGCACTTGTAGCCCTCCTCTCCTGCCTGCTGATCATCCCCCTTCAAATTCTGTCTCTGTTTTAGGCCATGAATCCCGACCTCCCCGTACCCCTCAGTTAGCTATGACTCACAGCAGAGGCCCGATAAACCCTGTACTGTGCAGCAAGGGTGGGAGAGCTATGGTCTACGTGTTTTCCTTTTTTTTTTTTTTTGCCTAGTGAGAAAATTGAGGTCAAATATTCAAGTGGCAAGAATGTATTTATTTATTGTCTCCAATATGGGGGAGTTCCTGTATTGGGTGGGGGATTCGGGTGAGTGTTCTCTTTTACTGCAACACAATACCAATATTTGGTATTGTTCTATCTTTAATTGAGCGCAAAAGAGGCCCCATTTATTATTTTTATCACTTCTATAACCTTGTCCTTTAAAACGTGTCATTACAGCTCCTCTAGTTAAGGTATGGACTCTTTTTCCCCTTCTGAGTCTGTGATTGGGAGTGCAACTGCTTTGGCAAATACAGGCTGCCACGGTGATATTACACCAGGCTAGCTCCCAGGCAACAATACAGTCTCCTGTGGAAGAGTCGTGCTATGTAAGCTGAGGTCACCCTAGGGCAACCAGCCTGCCAGCACCTACTTTCTAACTACAGACAAATGAGTAAAACCAGCTGAAATCAGCCAATTCTTATGTAAAAGAAGAAAATTGCTCAACTAATCTCTAGCTGCATGAGAAAAACAGACAAAGAAATAAACAAAAAACAGGACTATGATTTTAATCCACTAGTTTGCCACCCACAGTGGTAGCAGGTGATAGGTGTCCTGCCCTTGCATCTTACCTCAGATACGTGGGCTGACACTTTTAGATTCAGACGCTCACACGATGTGTTTCCAGAGACCACGCTTCTTCACTCAAAATCCTGTCAGTTCTCATCACAGCACAGCATAGAGATTTTCCAATGTTGGAGCAATGTAAGGTCTTAAAATATGTCACATTCATTTATTAATAGAATGTTTTACCCCAGCCTGATCTGCACAGATTTTTAATTCCAGATGAGAGCACAGGACCCATGGTATTGATTTGCTAGGGTTGCCACTGCTGACAGCTGTATACACCCACCGTTACTCCCACTAATTCCAAAATTATCTTAACCTCTTATTCAAAGTTAATCCAAACTTGGTTCTTTTCTTCTGTCCTTATTTCCACTACTCATATGACAATGATGTCATTCGTCACTCTAGTCTATGTGTGTGTGTGTGTGTGTGTGCGCGTGTACACACACACACACACACACACACACACACACACACTCCCAAATTTGTGTCTATTACCTCTTCCTTCCTCATGTTTTGAATGGCATTTTCCAGAGTATTGCTGTTACGGTTTGTATCTAGTTGTCCCCGTAAAGCCTCATGCAAATCATGGGACTGTCAAGCGCTAGGCTTGAGGGGCAGGGCCAGGGGAACAGGGTGGTGCTTGAGGTATGGGTCCAGGTTCAAGAAAACCGTTAAACTGACAGCACGCGCCTCCCCCGCCCCACCTCTCCCAGGCCCGGTGATCTCTCTTGGAGGGATGGAGTGGATCATCCTGGACACGGTGGCACCCAGCCTCTCCTTCAGTGTCTTGAACCCCTTGCCCACAGCCTGGTAGCTAGCTTCTCTTGGAGGTATGGGGTGGGTCATGATCTGGACACTGCAGCACAGTGCTTTGAAGTCTTGCTTTGTAATTCAGGCTGCTTTAAACTATGAAATATCCAGTAACTGTGAGATAAATAAACCTTTCCTTCCCTAAGCTTGCATGCTGGGTATTTGTTCCAGCAATGAGAAAACAGTAACTAAAACAATTGCTTTTAAAAATCCCATGCAATAGGATTGACCTGCTACAATTTTGTACATGCTTAGATTTCTAAATTTCTGTGTAAAAAAGTATAACTGTTTTTTCATCATATTCTATAGAGATTTATTAGAAATCAATGATTGATGGAAAATATCAGTTCCATGTTAAGTCTAAGGCATTTAATATCTAGAAAGACAGTGATGATAAGCTCAAGTATCTATGTAATAGAGTAATAGTATCACTAAGCTTCTCTTCTGAGGGTTAAGAATCTAAGTTTGCAGACCAAAAATTAGAGAGAAAAAAAGGGCTACAACGATAGCCAATATGTTGACCCTAGCTCTTCCAGGTCAGTGAGGACTCAGGACCTAAAAGACCCTGTGATGTAATATCTTATAACTCAGTGTGGTGTCCCAAATTTTCTGTTCAAGGAGATTATGGGGGCACAAAGGAAAGGGATAGATAATGCATACTGTGTCTAAGGAGAGTTGCCTGGAGAGAAAACCTTCTCTCAGGTTTTCATAGAGAGAAAATTGGTCAAGCAATGGCTGTGACTCATCCAGATAGCTGACACTGACAAAAGTTCCACAAATACCATATATGGTTTCAAGGTAAGTCCTGAGGGGATTTGTCTGATGTTGTCAGATAAGAAAATTACATGTTTCATTATATAGGTCTTGCTTTAACTTGGACTTAACCACCTAACAGAAAAAGTTTAACTGTGAGGCATAAAAAGTAAAGCTAGGTTAGTATGCTGAGCTGTAAAAAACTCAAGTCAACAGCTCCCAACATTGTCAGGTCTGCTGATAACCCATTACTATTATAGAATATTTCTCTATGTATACAACTACTTTATCTTAGTTCATTGAGAAAAAATATTTGTACCAATAGTGTTTAGAAAAGTTATCATGTCTGCATCTTGTACTCTGAACAACTACTATGAAGACAGTAATATGCATTGTATCAACTAATGCTGCTGTCCTACTAATGTTTTGAAACTGTCTAAATGTTATTTCTTATTAAAAGTAATAAAAAAGCTAAAAAAATAGAAATCCCATGCAAATTCTGGAGTATTAAAGACCTCCTCCAATCACAAGTCCCAAGTACTTTGGAAGCACAGTATACTTATACAGGGATTACTGCATTTCAATGGACTTTCAATCTTATTTCATGTAGGCTGCCTCTATGGAATGGAATTACAGTACTACAGCAGTGCAAGAACATTTCTTTTGGTGACTCTATCTTTTTGTACAATGTAGTTACCTGTGGAAGAGACTAATGTGGCCACCAGTTTTCCCTTTTGCCCTTCTGTTTTTGGACACACAATGTTCTCTGCAGCTAAGGCAGAGTGTATGACTGAATTTTGAACAAAAGTAATGTTTCATCCAATTAGGCTTCACTGTCTATGTTTTCATAACCGTCTCATAATGCCATCAACTTCTGATCCTATTGGTCAACGAATCTGCTGATTGAGTCAGAGCCCTCATAATTCAGTCACCTTGCCAAAGCCAATCAACTAAGTTGGTTAATTCAAGTAAAGGGTTGGTTAGCCCTTTGATACAGTGAGCCTTTGGGGGAACTAAAAGATCCTAACCACAGTGCTGAGGTTGCTCATTCAGATGAATTCTCTGTCCTTTGTTTGATATCTTCAGAGAAGATACAACATAAAGTAGAATATGTGCTTCTAGAACCTGATCTCAGCTGCACGTGACCATTCTGAACTACATAAGCTATGATATATGGGATTAATAGTTGAGGACATAGTGTGCGATACAAACTGCCTTGAGTCTTTACAGGACATGCACAAACAGGCATCCTTCCTTCCCAGTCTCTGATATTCCACCTTGTCTTAGCTTGCTTCATTTCCTTGAGATTTTTAGCTTTCCTGTTGTGTAGTCTCTCTGTCCCTTTGAGTCCCTAACGTGTAGAGACGTTAAATGATTTAATTCACTATATTTGTTTCTTCCCTCCATTCTGAGACAGCTTCTTCACCTTCCTGTCTATAACACTGACTTTTCTGCCGAGAGGTTGTGCCCATGTACATCTGTATCCATTATCTACCTCTTTGCTTTCCTTCTTATTTCCCCAGTGAGGTCCATGGCCATTCCTCTTGACTGCCTTGTAGTGTCCACAGAGGGATTACAAATGGAGAAATAAGTCTTCATCACACCAGTGATGTATTTTGTTACTTGGGGCAGCATTCTTGTCAGAGACAAAGCAGTTAACAAAAGTAAGTGAGCATGTAAGCTAGAGGCACTTGTCAGCAACCTCCAGACCTTAGTCCTTCTTGCCATATGAAAATGGAAACATATAAAGTACATATCTCCATTCTCCTACCTGTGCATGCATAATGAAAACAGAAGCTTACAGGCCTTTTCTAAGAAATTCTTTTAAGATGTCTGAATTGGTTTTTAGAAATTCAGGTGTCCAATAAACATTCTTGGAAATTCTGACAGGGATCCTTCTGCTTGACAGTTCTGTCAAGTTGAAATCCATCTTGTCACTCACCAATGAAGAACTTTGAGCTGGTTCACTAGGAACTCACTGCACAGCAGAGAGGAGAGGTAGCTTCTCCAACCTAATAAGTAAGAGTGGTTGGGAGATAGCTCGGTGGTCTAAGTGTCTGCCTAGTGGGTGCAGGGATCCAGGTTCAATCCCCAGTACCACATGCCATGCCAGCGCCACACCAAGAGTTGGCCACTGAAACTGGGGATGGTAGCACACCCCTTAATCTCAGTGCTGGGGAGGCTGGGACAGGAGGATCACTATAAGTCTGACTGTGTATTGAGACACTGTACCAAGTAACTAACTAACTAACTAACTAATAAGTACATGGCATAATGGGAATGAGTGGTTTGATTGCACTTATTACCTTAACTTACTAATGCTTTCTCGTACTCTTTGTACTTTAACTCTTGCACTGAAATTGGGCTTGGCCATGTGAATTGTTTGGTTCAATGGAACATTTCTTTTTTTTTTTCTTTTTCTTTTTTTTTTTTTTTTTTTTTTTTTTTTTTTTTTTTTTTTTTTTTTTTTTTTTTTTTTTTTTTTTTTTTTTTTTTTTTTTTTTTTTTTTTGTCTTTTTGAGACAGGGTCTTGCTACGCAGTTCAGGCTGGCCTTGAGCTCACTTTTGTAGCCCAGGCTGGTCTCGAACTCGCACCAATCCTCCTGCCTCAGCCTCCTGAGTGCTGGGATTACAGGCGTGCGCCACCATGCCCGGCCAATGGAACATTTCATTTACAGTATTTTGCAACAATTAATATAAAATGTAATTGCTAATATATAACATAATTGTTGTATACAACATGATTTTTGAATAATACATAATGTATTATTGTAATTATAAATTGAGAATATATCATATATAATACCAACTGTAATACATTATATCATTATCTAAGCATATCTAATCATATGTATATCATATATATGACACATATACTATTTAATATATTTGTTTCTATGTATATACATATTCATATACACCTATACTATACATGCACAGACACACAAACTATAAGAAGAGTTTTATCATTATTTTGGACAAGAAAGATTGAATATATATTAATATTTTGATTCCCATTAATTTTCTTTAATTCTTCCAGGATGCAGTACTAGGCTAACACAGCATTCAACCAATCATTCATATACCCATTGCTAAATATTTAATGCGAACCAATAACAACTAACCTCTTTTACAGTCCCTTGACATAACAGGTCTTCAGTAAGCGACATCATTGACTTCCTTCCTATCTTTTACTTACCCTATTTTAACTGTAATATAGTATGCTAAATGATATTCAGACCCGCAGTTTTCAAAGGTCATATAATGTTTTGACATCTTGTCATGGTGTAGGTTTTCGTCCTTCCATATGTCATTTTAAGGAATTCTTTTTTTTTTTTTCAATTTTTTTATTGTTTAAATTTACCAATGGTTATATGACATATTTTCATCATCAGATCAGTTTAGATTAATACATATAGGTATATAAGATTGATCAAACAATTAAACATTAACCTTTCTAAATCCACATTACTTTTTTTTTTCTTTTTCCCCCTTCTTTTCCTTGAAAGTTGACCTATTGCATATTGTCCTCACAATCATTCTACAGAGTACAGTGTGTGGGCATGACCCACCTCCCTATTGATGTTGCATAGAAAAAGGAAAGAAAAAAAAAAAAAGGAAAGAATATACTTCTCTTTGGACTAAGAGGAAGCAGATACATACACA